>CM066044.1:146770942-146839216 GCA_033557465.1 Ichthyophis bannanicus
CCCCCTTTCTCCAGAATTCGCCAATTTTATTATCTCAGTAAAAGCCTCACCCGGTGATTATCCGGATCAGGGTACCCCACACCCCCGCCCAACTATACCTATTGGCTCCGGACCCCGAAACCCAAAACTAACACCTGGATCCCAGTCCCCCGGTTTCAGGCACTGCCCAGTCCCTGAACCGCCCCCACCCCCCCCACTACCCCAACCCCCCCCCCCCAGCTGCAACCGATGAACCCCCTGCGACCACCCACCTCTTTCCACGGCCCTCCTGCCAATCAAATTAGGAAGCAAATCCCAGCCCAACAGGTAATAGATGCCCACCCCATCCTCCCTGTCCGGATAACATGCGCAAGAAACCTTCCACCCAGGGATTTTGTATCTGGAAACCCCCCATGGCTGCTCCACCACCACCAACTGCCCACGCTACCGATCTGTTCCTGCTGGCAATTAATCTTAGTCTAACCCCCCGTGACCACCGTTGCTCCCAACAGGCTCGCCGCGGAAGATATCAGACCACAATAACCGCACATCCAGAAACATTAACAACACTTCGTCAAATCATGCTGTGCCGCTCGGATCAGATGCTTACAAGTCCATGAGCCTAAATAGTTACCCCCCCAAATGAATTAGCATCAACTTTCGCCACTCCTGCGCGCGTTTCATGATGTCGCAGCAAAGGCAGGAGCTGCAACCAACGCAGCCCTCTCACGCCCCAGCCATAAGACCACCAGCTCAGCCGGGTCCATCCCGAGATTGGGCCCAATCGGCCGCACCGCTGCTCTCCGTTCCGCCCAATGCACAAAGGAGTGGCCAACCAACCAGCATTTCCTAGGACACCGTTCCCCACCTGAAACACAAAACAGTTAGCACTCCCCCCCCAACAAACCCCTGTCATCCCCCTCACAAACGCACATAACCCTGAAAGGCCTGCGAACGCCAGCGGCCGATCCGCTGAATCTTGCCCTGCGGCAACCCCTCCACCGCGGCACTAGTAGCAGCATCGATCCGGAAAGAATGCGTTGAAAACCCTGCTGTCTCCACCCCTATAGTGGAGGAGTGGCCTAGTGGTTGGGGCAAGGTACTTCAGGTCGGAAGGCCACCCACTGCCCCAGTCCCCACTGATCCGTTTTGGACCGAGCAGTACGCAGCTCCCCGTCTCCCATATACACATGCCTCCTACCCAAACCGGACGCAACCAGGCAAGAATCCGCCACTAACTCGTCGACCCGAAAAGCCCCAAAAAAAACGCCATGTGCTGAACCCCGCGCTCGAAACAGACATGTTTCATACTCGGAGGATGCAACCACGGCAACGCCACCGAAATGCTAGCCAACAACTCATGCGTAATGGGCCGATGACCATCCCGCTGAGTTGGGTGAGAGCGCTCCCACCCCTGCAATAGTCGCCTTGTCAGGAACCCCCCGCCCAAGCTACCCCAACCTACTGCCCGCGCAAAAAATGAAAACTCTGCCAAATGCGCCCTCAGTCGCTTTTGACACCCCTTTTTTCTTCGCCACGACTACGTATTCAGCCAATAGATGGTCGGGCATGTGTCCCTCCTGCCACCCCCCGAGTCACCAGAAAGCTGACCACGTCGTCGCTTCCGCGCTGATACTTCCTCCAAGTCCCTGGCGCCATGGAACGCTGCAGCAACGTCAGCATCTCCACCGGCCAAGCTGCCATAAGCACTCTGGGACCTGCGCGCCTTCGGCATCCGCTGCTGGTGCCAACATCCGGAACTGCTCCCACTTAAAACGAGAGAGCATCCGCAATACTGTTAGTGCTACCCGGAATATGCCGAGCCCTAACCATTACATTCAAATGTAAGCAAGCCAGCACCACTGCCCTCATCAACGCCGCCCCCTGCAGACAACGCGGTGTATAATTATTTACCACACTGACCACTGCCTCATTGTCACAGTACCACACAACCTGGCGATTTCGCAACCTGTCCGGTCACGGTTCCAAGACCACCAAAAAAGGGAACAACTCCAAAAAGGTGATATTCACCGTTAGCCCTTCGTCCCACCAAGACTGAGGCCAGGACGCTGCACACCACGCCCCACCAAAGTAAATCCCTAACCCCCCACTGCCAACCACATCCGTAAACAGCTGTAAATCGACAGAAGAAATGGCTGCCTCCATCAATACCGACATGCCATTAAATTCCTGCAAAAACACATCCCACACTCCCAAGTCCACCCGAAGACTCCGAGTGACCGTGATCCGATGATACGACTTCGCCACAGCCGCTGCCAAGTGCCGCAGAAACACCCTACCCATAGGTATTAACCTACACGCAAAATTTAGCGATCCAATTAAGGCCTGCAACTCTCTCAATGTAAGTTTGTGTTCCAGTCGCGTTGGCAACCAGCAACCGAACAATCTTTGCACTCGGCAAACGTGCCACCGTATCCAACTGAATACCTAAAAAGGTGATGCACGTACCCGGACCTTCCGTTTTTCCCTTTGCCAGCGGCACCCCAAACTCCCGAGCTAAATCTATAAAACCATCCAACAATTCCCGACACTGAAGCGTCCGCGCCCCACCCACGAACAAAAAAATCATCTAATAATATTGCACGACATTCGCACAACCTACCTTTCGAATCAAGGCCCATTGCAAAAAGGTACTGAACATCTCAAAGTACGCACAGGAAATCGAGCAACCCATCGGCATACACTTGTCAAAATGCCAGCCTCCCTCAAAATAAAAACCCAACAACGGGAATGCCGACGGGTGAACTGGCAACAACCGAAAAGCCGATTTGATGTCAACTTTGGCCATTAAACTCCCCGCCCCGCAGCGACGCAGCAAATCGACCGCCGCGTCAAAAGATGCATAGTGCACGGAACACCATTGTTTCGGAATCCGATCGTTCATCGACGACCCACTGGGAATGACAAGCTGTGAATCAGCCTGTACTTCCCCGGTTCCTTTTTTGGAACAACACCTAAGGGAGACACTACCAAATCTGCAAACGGCTGGCAGGCAAAAGGTCCTGCTAACCTACCCAACTCACGCACAGATTGCAGTTTAGCCCGCACCACCTGTGACAACCGTCGCACTGAAGCCGCATTGTCTGCCCATCCCGACAGTACCACCCCTATCACTGGAATACGAAACCCATCCCAAAACCCCCCTCCAACACCTCCCGAATCCTTTGCCGCAGATACCGAAGAAGCCAAGACTGCATCGCCGCCAACCTAATCGGCATGAAAGCCCGCTCCCCCAAATCCGCACTACTTGGAAGCCGAAGGGGGGAGTGCGACCCGCTTCGTGCATTTGAGGGCGGAGTGCCCCCCCCCCCCCCCACGGAACACTCATGCCGAAACTTACAGTCCGGAAAAGGGCACGACGACTTATTAAATCTCCAGCAAAGATCTCCGGTCCCCTCACCCCCGGCCTTCTGCTGCCCAAAGGATCCGTCACAAAAGGAACGCCCCCTACCCACCGTGCCCGCCCCGGACCCTTTACACCCCCTTGCCCTCCTGCTCCCCCGGCACCCCCTGTCCGGGCAGCCATTTGAGTCAACCACAGACTAATGTCCTGATTTCCCCAAGACAACAACTCATTTTCCTCCATCTTATCCCTAAACCTTTCGTCATAATTGAGCCCAGCCCAACCTTCATGCATCTGCGCGGCTTCCAAAATATAATCTGCATACGCAAGCAACATCCCGTACTGCTCCAGATACTGATGACCCCACACGCTAGCCAACCGTAGAAAGGCCCTAGTCCAATTCACCGTTACGAGCAACTCGCTTAATCCGTCCCACCTTCTCATCCTCCTTCCTCTTCTTCCGACTCTCACCCGACTGCCGCCGCCCCTCCAACAACCGGAAAATATCAATATACTTTCTCTTCCGAATTTTCCTGCGCAAGGCCCGCGGAACCCCTTCCCACAACTCCGAAAAGGAAGCCAGCGTCGGTACTACCCCATGCCCCTCCGCCCCAATGGCCGTGGAAACCGTTGGCTGTTCCACCGAATCTCCTCCCGACGAGTCCGTCGATGACCCGCTGGAAGAAGAAGATGTTTCATCCCTGCAACGTCTCTGACAAGCATGCTTCCGCTTCTGCCGCACCTTACCCCCGCACTTTACCCCCCATGCCGACCCCCGACCCCTCCGCCGTGGTCCCCCCCTGTCACCCCCCACCAAGAACTCACCTGTGCGCCCCACCGCGGCACTGACGTTAGAGGCACCTGCTATCTGCTGAGTAGGAACCTCCGGCTCTTGATCGCGTCGAAAAACATCAGCACGCTCGACCCTTGCTGCCATCTTTGGATCTGTCCCCGCCACTCCAGCCGCCACTTCTCCTGCACTTCCCGCAGGAAATAACCCTGGAAAATGCCACGCCGCCAAAGCCTGCGAAGGAACAAAAGGAAAAAAGGGGGGGGGAATGCCATGTCCACGAGGGTAACCAGGCACCCAGCCAATCCGCCCTAGAAGTGCCCTGTCCCCGCCCCTCCAATAATCCCAGGCCGCAGACCCACCGGCCGAAGATAGCCCCCCTTGACCAACCCCCCCCCAAGGTCCCCAACCCGATTGGACTGCCCAGCAGCAGGAAGCTGTGTGCCCCCCACGGGCCCACCAAAATCGCCTCTCCACCCCCACCAGGGATGAAGCCCCTGTCCCGCACTAACAGTCATATCCCCCAGCTGAGGCCCAGCAGCCATATCCCCCAGCTGAGGCCCAGCAGCAACCCCACTTTGCCCAGCACACAATGTCTCCGCAGGACCCATAGCTCCTCTACCCTCCGAGGGGGGACTTACCCCAGCCCCCCTCCGTCCCCGAGACCTCCCAGTCCTAACAGCCCCCCCAGCAGGGCCAATAGAGCCTGCAAAAGCCCCGACGTTCTCACCGCTCTCCCCCCTATTACACCCCTTCCCTCCCCTTAAGGTACTCCCAGATCGCCGGGAACCGTTTCCCTTTCCCCCCTTCTCCCCCCCCCCCTTTTTCCATGATGCGCAGGCATCCCTGCTCACTTACCCACGCTGCCCACCGACTCACGTGTTCCTGCCCCGGCACTGCGAGCAGCCCCGCTCCAAGTCCGATCCAAAGCGCCTCTGCAAGAAAACGCTTCAGCAGCACAAAACCAGCCCTACACCAGGCCGCCCAAACAGAATCGCCGCCTGAAAGAAACCACAAAAAGAGGAAAGCAGAACGCGTCTGCTGTCTCCTGCCTCGCGTGCCAGAATGCACGCCACAGCATGTCCTGCTTCAGCACCCTCTCCCCTTCGCCTTGCCATCACCGATGGGCTCCCGCCGCTGCCACTCAGCTGTGGGAGCCAATCGATTCAAAGGATGCCGCCTTTCCTCCAGCCCCCACGGCCCGAAGGGCATAGCATGCACCGCCGGCCCAGTTACCACCGGCCGGCCAGGTACGAGGCCCTGCGGCCTCCCTCAATATCACATACACAACATTGGGTTCTGCCCATACAGGTATTCTTTAATTGGTTTAAAAGTGATTTTTTTACAACAAATTTTTGATATTTATATATGGGCTGTTTAGCTATATATAGGATAATAACATTGCACATTTATTTTGCGATTCTACTGATTCGTTTCTTTGTACAACAATTTTCAGTTACAATATCATAGTTTATTGTTTATTGTTTATTGTTTATTTCACATTTACTATACCGCCTCTCATTACACCGAGGCGGTTTACAATTAAAACAAAATAGAGGTTAAAAAGAAAGGAAATTACAATAATTAAAAGCAAAAAGGAGAGTAAAGGCAGAAGCGATACAAATAGAAAACAGAGAGAAGTCATCAGAGGGGAAAAGCTAGTGAGAAAAGATGGGTTTTAAGAAGAGAGCGGAATTTGGGGTAGGATTCTTCTGTGCGGAGGTTAGTAGGGAGGGAATTCCAAAGAGAGGGTCCTAAGTAGTAAAATGCAGATTTTCTGGTGGATTGGCAAATGGGCTTTGGAGGGTGCAGGGAGGTGCAGACGGTTAATGTGAATGGACCGGAGGCTACGAGAGGGGTTATGATAAGTCAGTAAATCAGAAAGGTAGGCAGGAGTGGAATGATAAATGGCTTTGTGAGCTAAAGTGAGAACCTTAAATGTTATTCGATAGTCAAGTGGCAACCAGTGGAGGTGATAAAGCAGAGGGGTGATATGGTCACGTGAGGAAGCGTGGAGGATCATGCGGGCAGCTGTATTCTGGATCAGTTGAAGGCGGTGTGTTTTTGAGCTTTAGGGAGACCAGCAAAAATAGTGTTACAGAAGTCTAATCTAGTGATAACCAACGAGAGCAGAAGAGTAGTGAGGGCCTGAGTAGACAGAAAGGGACGTACGGCACGAATTTGTCTAAGACATAGAAAAGAACAGCGGGAAACATGAGAGATATGATCTTGAAAACTGAGATTGCTGTCAAGAAATACCCCAAGGTAGCGGAGTTTGGAAGCCACAGTGATGGGGGAACCTGCAAGGGATGGAGAAAGAGACGGGACAGGAGAGGTGTGAGGAAACCAAATTGCGGCGGTTTTGGAAACATTGAGCACTAAGCAGTTAGAGGAAAGCCAAGTGGAAATAGTTGACAGACAATTTTCTAGCGGTGATAAATCAGGGTGAGATGATGAAGTGTGGTGCAGTAGAAAGATGTCATCCGCATAGAAATAACTAGAGATCCCGGCTTGTTGAATGATTAGCGCCAAAGGGGCAAGGAAGATGTTGAACAATAAAGGAGCCAGAATAGAGCCCTGAGGGACACCACATGGGAGTGGGAAATGGTTGGACAGTGAGCGAGAGGAAGAGACAGCAAAAGACCGGTGGCAAAGGAAAGAATGGAACCAGTGATAGACTAATCCACGAATACCCGCATCCCGCAGACGAGAAAGAAGAAGGGCGTGGTCCACCAGGTCAAAAGCTGCTGAGAGATCGAGTGATACTGCTAGGGTGATGTTGCCCTGATCGTGGGAGGTGTGAATTTCATTTATGACAGCAGTGATTGTGGATTCAACACTGAAACCAGGTCTGAAACCAGACTGTCTAGGGTGCAGAAAAACAGTGTAGAGGCCAGATAATGTGAAAGTTGAGAGAAGACTACCTTTTCCAAAAGTTTAGAGGTAAAGGAGAGATTAGACACAGGGCGATAATGGGCAGGGACGGAGGGATCGAGGGCAGGTTGTTTTAAGAGAAGGACGAACTGTGGCGTGTTTCCAGGGAGTGGGGAAAGAACCTGAGGACAAACTAGAGTTGATGATGATCAGAAGAGGTTGAAGTAATGAGACGGAGGGTTCAGAAAACCAAGAAGAAGGAATAGGGTCCAGGTCACAGGTTGTTTTTCCGAGTGGTGGATAGCAACGTGAAGCAATTCAGACGAGGAAAATAGGTGAGAAGGTGGACCAGGTATGGGAGAGGCATGGGGAAAGTGGGGGAGAAACAGGAGGAGGAGAGGACAAGGCTTGGGGACAATGAGGGAGAGAGGAACGAAGCTTCTGGATTTTGTTGGAAAAGAAGGTTGCCAGAGTGGTAGGACTAGGGGCCGTATCAGAATGTGAGGAGCCCGTAGCAGTTGGGGTCTGTAGGCGAGAAAGAGTGTTCAAGGTGACAAAGAGCTGACGGGACCTATTAGGGGCTGCTAAGATTGTGGATGAGTAGAAAGAGCATTCCTTTATCCTTGCTTGAGAAGTCCATAATAATCTTATCAACTGATCACCTTAAAGATGGATGTACTGATCATGCATATGGTTGTCATTTCTCCCTTAAGTGTGATATAGGACACATTGAATATACAAGTACCTACAGAGGTAGGTTTTATACATAATTTTTATGTATTTATTTATTTACATATGTGTTATATAGAAAATTGTTTTTTTTTGAGTTGTTAAATTGTGCATTACAATTATAGATGTGTTTGTTTTATTTGTTCCAACTGTATTACACAATTCTGTGCTTTTATATTTCAATTTCAATTTTTATAAATTTTTTTTATTCATGTTTAACACACTTTACAATAATATTGATATTATCCCTTTTAAGGCCTCCTATGTTCATATAATTAATTTTAATTTTATCTTTTTAATTGTTTTTATGTTTTATATGTTTTAGTTAAACCAGCCCCTGATGAAGGCAGAACGAAACACGGCCTGTGTCGGGCCATTGGCTTAAATTGTCCAATCAAAGCTATTCTTCCCTTGCTGTCCACGGTTTTGGTCTGGGTTTAACCTTCTTTTTTTGACTTATACTATGCTTTAACCGTGCAAATATTTACTTTTTGTTTGCATCTAAATTTCATTAAATACAGAATGCATGCATTGAGATATGATAAGCATGTTCTTTGGTATTCATGGGTAACAAAGGTCAGGAACTAAGTTCTCTGATGTAGTATCCTGCTGGGATCTGATATGGTCCATGTCCCGATGGGGTCACTAAATACATAGCGTAATGCAAATCTTCAAATCTGAAAGATGTTTCAAATATTTTCCTTTGTAGACTATATATAATGTTGCAGTAGTGTTATGGATATAGCATAATTCAGTGTCTGCTATGCCAAATTGCTTCAGAGATCTCCGTTCTAGTTACTTCTTCCTGATTTGGTATTGAGCCAATAAAATCACTTCAAGCTTATGAGAGAGATTTTACTATCTGACTTCTATCAGCCTGCTCTGAAATTAAGACAAGCTTAACTTTTTAAGGCCCATAGCTAAGGTTTAAATTTGGTATCAGTATTGAGTAATAGGGTATTTGCCAACTCACAAGAGTATTAGCATATTGAAGGGTAGTACCAAATATCTGTCTTAAGCATTCTGGAGTTAATGATATATAAAGGGGGTCATTTTAGAAGTTCTATTCACAACTTGCATATCTGAAAAAAACCATTTGGACATGCAAATAGGACATCCCTGGAGTCATTTTAGAAAGCCAGGTGTATAGACGTCTCTGGCACAGTCGTGTTTATGTTGCACAAGGATGTGGCTGGGGTGTTCCTACAGAGATGCATGTCACGCTGCAATTTCAGAAAGACTCTTGTATGTCTTGTTCTGGCTGCTGCTATGTCTATGCCTATATCTGTTCCTCACCACAAATAGCAGAAAAGTACTCTTTTTGTGGCAATAATATTTGCAGGGGGAAGAGCAATGTGCTGTCACCACCACAGTCCGTTTTGCATGTTAACAGAGCTTTCATTTTACTGCCCTGGGCAGCATGTTTTCAATTTTTTTTAAATGGAAGGCTAGAGTTTGCATGTATCATAGTATAGATGCCCCCATCCTGAAATACTTTGAGCAAATCTATGTACCCATATCGGTAGCCTTGCCCATATGTATGGGCCTTTCTTCTGAACTGATTGCGGTTATGTGTATCTTTTAGGGCAGATATGGAGTGATTTCAGAAGGCTATCTTGCCTCGGTCTCCTTTTCCATGGAGCCCATTGGATGTGTATGTGTCCCCCCCCACTCCCTGGAAAAAGTTGGTTAATTTTTGTTTTTATTTTTTTCTTCGATCGCGTAATGGCTCCCTTCTCACCCCTGAGTCTGCCTGCAGCCCTGGGGCCACGGAGACTCAAGCCAGAGCTCCCTTGACTAGGATCACGCCAAGAAGAACCAGAAGCCTTGAAGACCTTATCGGGTGGCGAGTTAGGGAAGGTGAGGAAGTCCCATGGGTCCTGGATGCGCAGCCCCTGGGCGATGGCCAACAGAGCCCAACCAAGTTGCCCCAATGGGAGCTGTCTGTCACAGAATCAGTCTGACCCCCGAGACCATCCTCATTGAGGACCCCCTCCACCTTGACAGAGCTGGCACCGGGCCCAAAGTTCTCTGTGCTCGCACCAAAGGCTGCGGAGCCATCTGGCCTTGAGGCCAGGATGGTGGCCTTGGAGCAAAATTTGTCTGCCTTCATAGCCCAGCAGCGGGCTCTGATGCCCAGTTCCTCTGGGGCATCACTCCCAACCACCGAGCCCTCTACCTTGAGGTACTCCACTGGAGATCGAGCCAATCCTTGAGCACCATTGGCCGATCCTCGGGGCTAATGTCTTCCTTGCTCAGTGCCCTGGGCTCTGAGCGCCGGGACATTGGGGCCAGGACACGCCACCCTGAGACCCAGAGAGCCCTCTGCTCCTCCAATCCAGAGTTGGTCTGAGACAGAAGACTATCAGTCCCCAGACACCTGCTGCCACTGGGATGTGTCCCCCGGAGATGCGGTGCCGGAACCCACCAGAGGTCATAGCCTTCCTTCACTTTGTGAGGGACATGGTGAAGGCTCTTAACTTCACCACAGAATCAGAGGAGAGGACCCTTACACGGAGGACCTCAAGATCCTCCAGTATGACGCTCCCACGAAAGAGGCATCCATGGTGCCCATTCCCCCCAATCCTGGAACGGCTGCTCCTCCATATGTTGGAGACCCTCGCCTCAGTGCCCATAGTGAGCAGACAGCTGGACTTTGATGTACTGGTTTCCAAAAAGCCCAACTGCCCCACAACTCCATGGTGGTAGAATTGGCCATGCATAGGCTCAAGAGCCAGAAGACACACTCCTCTGTGCCCTGGGTAGGGAGGCCTGCGCCATGGATGCCTTGGGCATAAAGTGCTTCCATGGCTTGATGTTTGTCAGCCGGATCAAGGCCTACCAGCTGTACATGGGCATGTATCTGTGGGACCTGGCGAATGAACTCGCCAGACACTCAGCTGATCTCTCGGAGGAAACTCTCCAGTGTTTCCAGACCCTGGCCTCCACACTCAGATTGTGCTCCAAGTTTATCACTCGAGCAGCATTTGATGGCTTTGACCTGGTGGCTAGAGTAGCTGCGGTGAGCATTAATGCCATGCCTGGCTACAGTCCTCCAACCTGGAGCAGTGGGTGCAAGATAAGCTGGTCAGTGCCCATTGCTGGAGAGAGAATCTCTTCGGAAAACCCATGAGTGCTAAGGTCGCCAAGCTGGAGTCTGAGCTCCTGACTAGGACCAAGCTCTCAAGACTGCTGACCCTTCCCGGAAGAAGGCTTCGGGCAGAAGGTCCTCATACCCGAAGAAGAGAGAGGCTTATGGAAACTACCCCCAGCTCATGGCCTTCCCAGCCCACAGCCCCATCACAACCTGGGACTCTTGACTCCTTGGGTATGGCCACTCTTCCCCCAGGAGGAACAGCCCCACAACACATGGGGGGATGTCTGGTACTCTATGCCCACAGGTGGCCCTCCATTACCACTGACACATGGGCCCTTTAGGAAGTGAGGAAGGATTACCTCCTCCACCTCAACCAGACACCCCCACCATTCTTCCTGGGAGAGCACCCCAGGACTCCCCTCCACCGGACCCTGCTCCAGCAGGAACTTGCAGGCCTTCTGTCAGACCAGGCAGTGTAACCCAATCCAGCCCATCTCAGGGGCATGGGGTTCTACTCCTACTACTTTCAGGTCCTCAAAAGGACCATAGGGTTCCTTCCTATCCTCGACCTGTGGGACATCAACAGTTTTCTGGTGAGGCAGAAGTTCAAAATGCTCTCTTGGAACGTTGCTGCCAAACCTCCCACAGGGAGACTGGATATGCTCCTTAAACTTAAAGAATGCATACACTCACATCTTCATCAACCCCCCTCTACAGGAAGTACCTTTGCTTTGTGGTCAGAGGGGAACATCATTACAGAGTGCTACCCTTCTGTCTTGCCTCTGCCCCATGGGTATTTACCAAGTGCCTGGTCAGTGTCTACCTCAGGCTCCAAGGGGTCTTCATCTTCCCCTATTTAATGACTGGCTCGTAAAGGGAAGCACTGCCACCAAGGCTCATCAAGTCATGGCCCGTACCATCCTCATCCTGGAGCACCTGGGGTTAGTCATAAACTACCCATAAGAACATCAGATATGCCATACTGGGTCAGCCCAAGGTCCATCAAGCCCAGTATCCTGTTTCCAACAGTGGCCAATCTAGGTCACACGTACCTAGCAGTTTCCCCAAAAGACACAGGTTCCGCAATGCTTGTACTGGGTCAAGCATTGATATCCCGAGTCCCTTCTTAATGGTTTATGGACCTTTCCTCCAGGAACTTGTCCAAACCTTTTTTTAACCCAGCTACACTAACAGCCCTTACTACATTCTCCGGTAACAAATTCCAGAGTTTGATTACACGTTGAGTGAAAAAATATCTCCAGGAACAAGCAGGAATGAGTCTTCACATATGGGTACGTCGGTACCGACGGAGCCTGCGCGGGAACGCTCCCCAGCTTCCCAAAAAGGAAAGCCTTTGGGAGCATCCCACAGCGCCTGCGCGCTGCCTTCCCGCCTTTCCTAACCAACTCTCCTCAGTTCTTCTTTTCCGCAGAGCCAGCAGGTCGAGCCCTGTCACCGCTGAAGTTCTTTATTTTATTTTATTTCTTTGGTCGCGTGTCTGCCTTCCCCGACTCCGGACCGGTACCGCCGGTCTTTTCTTTCTTTTAAAAAAAAAAAAAAAAAAAATTGATTTTTTTTTCCTCACTTGGTGTATTTTTATTCTTAAGGCCTCAGGGCCCACAAGAAAATTTCCCTCATGGAAAAACCAACCTCCGGGTTAAAAAAATGCACTAAGTGTAGCGGTACTATTTCTGTTACAGATACCCATGAATGGTGTCTTAAATGTTTGGGTCCTGAACACTCCATTCCGGATTGTCTGTCCTGCTCCCTAATGTCTAAACGGGGGTTACAGAACAGAGCAGCTAAGCTCCATGTGCTGTTTCCCGCTGAGGCACCGGCAGTAGCATCGACATCTTCCAGGTCGTCTTCTCCTGAAGGATCTCAGGTAACCAAACATAAACCTAGCAGGTCCTCGAAGGGTAGATCTCCCTCTAAGCATCGAGATGCCTCCGAGCTTGCCCTTGAAGATCCTGCACTAGCCAAACAACCCCAGCGGGAAGCTCCAGCTTCCAAAGCTCCTCCTATGGGGTTACAGGTTGACATCGATGGCACGGCCTCGACCGATCACCTGTTAGATTGCTCTGGGGTACCGGCACTTTCTCCCGGTACTGACTTCCAGGCTTTCCTGGCGTCGATGGATCAGAATGTTCTGTCCATGCAGCAGGCTATACAGTCCTTCATTCAAGCTGCGACGCCGATGATACCGCAACGAGCTCCGTTGTCGGTATCGGCTCCGGTACCGGCACCAGCGCCAATGCCAGTACCGACTGCATCGACATCGACCAGGATACCGACTGAAGCGGATCCTTGTCCAGGGCTACTTCTCGGTACCGATCCGGTACCGGGGACGCCCGATGTTGATACCGCTCGATACGCGTATCGAGCGTTAGAAGAGCACCCTGACAGGCGATACTTCGATTCCTCTGATGATTCTGATACATCAGATGAGTCTACTGAAGTATCCATTGCCCTTCCAGAGGAGCCTTCTTCTCCAAAACGAAGAATGTCTCCTCCAGAGGACTTGTCCTTTCAAGACTTCATATGAGAAGTAGCTAAAGGACTCTCTATTTCAGTAACCTCTGAATCAGAGCCTAGAGCAAAAAAATTAGATATTTTAGGATACTCTAAGGCTCCTAAAGAGGCAGTCACCTTACCAATTCATGAGATTCTTCATGAACACATGATTGATTTATGGGAGACTCCTCTCACTCTCTCTCCTCATTCTCGCAGGTTGGACACTATGTATCGTGTCCCTCCTTGTCCTGGGTTCCAGAAAACTCAGCTTCCTTACCATTCCATTGTGGTGCAGTCAGCTATGAAGAGGATAAAGAGTACAAAGAAACACACTTCTGCTCCTCTAGGAAGAGAATGCAGGACCTTGGATGCTTTTGGTAGGAAAATCTTCCAGGCCAGTATGCTTATTGCCAGAATCAACTCATATAGCCTTTATATGGGTATGTTTCTGAAAGAAGTGGCAGAAAAGCTGCACACTTTCCTCACTTTTATTCCAGAAGATAAAAGGGAAGAATTCCATATGTGGCTTAAGCATACTCAAGACATCTCCAAGTTTTCAAACAGGGCAGCCTTTGACTCCTTTGAAGGTGCCAGTAGAGCCTCAGGCATTGCCATAGCTGCTCGCAGAATTGCTTGGCTCCAGGCTTCTGATTTAGAACCCTGGTCCAAGATGGCTTAGGAAATCTGCCCTGTACAGGTGAAAATCTGTTTGGCAGAGAGTGGCAAATTAAAGCCACTCAATGGATGCAGAGAATTCTGCTCTGGATAGACTTTCAAGGTCTACCTCCATTCCTGCCAAGAAAAAGACTTTTAAAAAGTCTTTTTTCAAAAAGGGCAGGTTTCCTTCCACTTCTGGCCAACAATCTTCTACAGGTCGCTTTACCGCTAAGCGTCAGCAACCTAAGCAGGCCAGGCCTAAGTCTACAGGGGCTGCTGTAACCCAGCAGTCCCAACCCCCTCAGGGTTTTTGACTTGATGCTAGAGAACTTAGTCTTTCTGGCTTTAACACAGCCAGAACCTCTCACCATTCCAGGAAGGTTAGCTCATTTTGCTCCCAGATGGGAGCAAATCACATCAGAGCAGTGGACCCTCTCCATCATAAGAGAGGGCTACAAACTTCATTTCTCAGACCTTCCTCCCCACACCATGGTAAGACACTTCAATTCTCCCACATCTCTTCTCGACCTTCTAGGTCAGGAGATAACTACCCTTCTTGCCCAAGGAGCAATAGAAGAAGTTCCTCTTCTTCAACAAGGGTCAGGGTTCTACTCCCCCTATTTTCTCATTCCAAAGAAGACAGGGGGATACAGACCCATTCTAGATCTCAGAGAATTGAACAAATTTCTATGCAAGGAGAAGTTCAAGATGCTTTCTCTGGGCACTCTCCTTCCATACCTTCAAAGTCAGGATTGGCTTTGTTCTCTAGATCTCAAGGATGCGTACACACATGTTCTCATCCATCCATCTCACAGAAGATTCCTGCGTTTTCTTTTCCAAGGAAAACATTACCAATACAGAATGCTTCCTTTCGGTCTGGCCTCTGCCCCAAGAGTGTTCACCAAATGCATGGCAGTAGTTGCTGCATTTCTACGCGCACTGGGAATATTTGTCTTCCCATACCTGGACGACTGGCTCACCCGAGCTCCATCTCAGTCAGAGGCCCAGATTTCCCTGGACCTCAGAAGGCGCATTCTGCAGTATCTGGGACTGGTGGTAAACCTCCCAAAGTCCCAGCTCATCCCTACTCAGTCCCTGGAATTCATAGGGGCCTGGTTGGATACCACCACTGCGAGGGCCTACTTTCCTCAGGCCTGTTGCCAACGTCTAGTGCAGCTAGCCTCCCAGATTCAGTCAGAGCCACTTAACTGCCAGGAAGATGCTACAACTGCTGGGCCACATGGCTTCCACAGTACATGTGGTACCCTATGCTCGCCTACACATGAGAGCAGCTCAATGGACTTTGTCCACCCAGTGGACTCAAGCTTCAGGAGTTCTCTCAGACCAAATAGCAACCTCCAAACGTCTCTTTTGGTCCCTCCAATGGTGGATGTCCACTCAAAATCTGTTGCTGGGGTCCCCCTTCCAACAGTTGTTGCCCCAAGCAACCCTCACAACAGATGCCTCCCAGACAGGTTGGGGAGCTCATCTACAGGACCTCTCCACTCAAGGCACTTGGTCCCCTCAGGAGACCTCTCTTCATATCAACCACTTGGAGCTTCGAGCAGTTTTTCTAGCTCTCAAGGTCTTCCATACCCTCCTCAGCTACAAGACAGTCCTCATCCATACGGACAATCAAGTAGCTATGTTTTATATAAACAAGCAAGGAGGAACTGGCTCTCTGTCGCTTTGCAACGAAGCTCTAAGATTGTGGGCCTTCGCCAGAGAGCATCAAATCCATCTCCTGGCAGTATATCTCCCAGGAATCCAAAACTCTTGGGCAGACAGACTCAGTCGAGTTCTGCTTCCACACGAATGGTCCCTGCACATGGATCAGGTACTCAGAATCTTTCAAGAATGTGGAACCCCGGACATAGACCTCTTTGCAAGTCCGTGGAATGCCAAGCTTCCCCGGTTCTGTTCCAGAATTCCGTGTCAGGGGGTTCAGGCCAAGGATGCCTCCCTCCTTCATTGGGGTCAGGGCTTCCTGTATGCCTTTCCGCCCATTCCCTTGATTCCCAAGACTCTGTTCAAACTCCAGAGGGATCAAGGATCTATTATCCTCATAGCTCCACGCTGGCCACGCCAAGTGTGGTACCCTCTGCTTCTGCATCTCTCCCAAGCCCCCTCTCTGGACTTGGGAGCTGCTCCAGACCTTCTGTTTCAGGAGGAAGGGACTTTGTGGCATCCAAACCCCAAGTCCCTTCACCTCAGAGCTTGGTTACTGAAGGCCTAGACCTTCAAGACTTGAATCTTTCTCAGCAGGTGAAGGATATCCTCCATGCTTCCAGGAAACCTTCCACCAGGCGTTCCTATGCTTTTAAGTGGAAAAGATTTTCCATTTGGTGTGCTGAAAAGGGTCTTGACCCTCTGGCACTACCTTTAACTTCTTTGTTAGACTATCTCCTGCATCTCTCCAATGCAGGACTTAAGACAAATTCAGCAAGAGTCCATTTGAGTGCTATTGCAGCATCCCTTAAGCCCATCAATGGACAACCTATCTCCTCTCATCCTCTTATTTCAAGATTCATGAGAGGCCTGACTTTGGAGGGACAAAATAAGACGATTTGAGTTTGTATATATAACGTTGTTCTGTGATTCCCATAATATAAGCCCTACCCTGAAAATAAGACCTAGTGACGATCATGGAGGAGGGCTGCCTGTGTGTGTTCTTGAGGTAGGGGAATGCATTTTTAGTTAAACAGGCATTGTTCCTTTGGGCCCCCATGCATTCATTTCAACCCTTCAGCCTAAATTCACTGCACTTTACATTAAGGTATTTTTTAACACCGAGTGGATTCTGCACTACCGTAGCTGTGAATAAACTGGGGATATGGGAGCTCAGTCATAATGGACATGAACAGCACAGCATGAAGGAGAGCAAGCAGATAATATTTCTACCTACCGGTATGGCGATTTCCATGTCCGAATTATCTTTCCAAGGCACGGGGGTTTCTGCAACGTGCTTCGTGGGGGCCTTTCAAATCCATCATGTCCACAGGAGATTGTTACACATGCGCCGAGAGGGGGTGTATCCATCACGAAGAACGCGCAGTCTCGCGGCGTGGACTGGGAAGGCAGCCGCATTAACGAGGTGGCGTTTAGGGAGACAAAATACTTGCGACGAAGTTAGAGGGCAAGCTGGCGCTTCGGCTTCTCTTTATCTCCCTCAGGCCCGCCTCTGCTCTGTCCTTATGCTCGGAGAAAAGAAAAATACCAACGCCGATCAGCTGCCGGTGCTATCTTTGCGCTGCGGGCCTCTTCCTTCTCTCCAAGGGGCTGTCGCTGCCTGCATCCACTGCTGCTCTGTGGTAACACTTCACTGATTGGCTGACTGTCATGAGATGGCAGCCAATCAGCAAGTGCTACCGGTATCAGTAAAAAAATAAGCCCTAATGCATCTTTTGGAGCAAAAATAAATATAAGACCCGGTCTTATTTTTGGGGAAACACGGTATACACATATATATACATACATATATATATATATATATATATATATATTTAGAGAGATAGAGATAGGTATAGATAGGTATAGATAGATAGAGATATATATATATATATATACACACACACACACTGATTTATATCTATCTGTGTCTTCTGCCCATACATATCTCTTATAGATATATGCATATATACCTTATATGTGTATATATTTAAATATATATATATAGATAGATATGTAGATATAGATAGATAGATATAGATATATAGATCTGTATCCATCTAATTATCTATCTGTCTGTTAGGATCAGATATCCTAACATTCCTTCATGATCCTGACAGATGGGCACTAACCCTATCAATGCTGTACCAGCATACCTAGGGGACTACATCTAGAACCACTCCTGTGGTAATTAACCTTTTCAGGTTAGGTACTCCTGAAGCTCTTCATGTACCTTTCTTTCCTAATTGACCCCATTTAGGAAAGACATTGTGGAGCTTCCGTTGCTCTAAAGCTTAGGGCTCCTGAGTCTGCCCTTACCTTTCTATCAGATACAAGGGTTTCCATACCCTTTCTCCCCTGCATGGACTGATTCCAACCCCAGTCCAGTTGGGTCAGAAAATTTTTTTTCTCTTGGTCCTAAATTTGTACTTTCTTGGACCAAAGCAGCTTAAGCTTTCCTTAATAGTACCTTCTGCGTCTCCGCTGAAGCCTACCTCTTATACTACCCCAGTTTTCCCCTGGGTCTATTTTTCTCACCCTAAAGGATTCTGACCTCCACTTGTGTTTTCTGTTTTATTACCTCTACTTCTCAGTGAGGTACCCATTGAGCACATTCACTGGCTCTTCTATCAGATCCATATGTAGCTCAGTGCACTTGTGCAATGCCAACAAGGGAGGCCCAGATTACAATATTTTATTACTAAATGCCCTCGATACAGGGTCTTCCCCTTTGAAGCCCTGTTCTAGCCAGCTGTTCCACAGCTCTTTTTCTGTATTCAACTCCTATCCTCCATCCCCAGGATGCCTGAGGTCCTGAGGAATAGCATGGCTCGTTCTAGACTTGCAACATGCTAGGACTCCCTCCGGGCATCTGAGCTAGGGAGTCCCCATATGTGAAGACTCATTCCTGCTTGTTCCTGGAGATAGCACAGTTACTTACCTGTAACAGGTGATCTCTGGGAACAGCAGGAATAAGTCTTCACAACCCACCCACCTCCCCTAGGAGTTGCATTTCTCTATCTCTATCTTTCCCTTCCTTGCTCTCTCTTTCTTTGTCTCAGCTTAAAACTTAACTGAGGAGAGGCAGTTGGGGAAGGCGGGAAGGCAGCGAGCAGGCGTGTTGGGATGCTTCCAAAAGCTTTCTGATTGGACGCTGGGAAGCGTTCCCGCGCGGACTCCGTCGGTACCGACGTACCCATATGTGAAGACTTATTCCTGCTGTTCCCAGAGATCACCTGTTACAGGTAAGTAACTGTGCTTTCTTGTTCCAGGTATGGTTGTAGTCTCTGCTGAATGAACTTGAGTAGAATCTTGCTGGCATGTGGGATAAGAGTGATTGTGTGATAATTTCCACAGTCAGTCGGGTCACCTTTCTTCAGTATTGGCCATGAATTTGTCTTCCAAATTTGCTGGCAGAGCCTTTGTAAGTATAACAGCTTCATCCGATTGCTGTAATACTTCAATGGGAATGCCATCAATACCCAGTGCTTTGTTCTTTGATAAGGCTTTCAATTCAGATTTAGGCTTAGTTTTTATATTCTTTAGACCCTTTTATTTACTGATTTTATTTACAGATTTGCTGTGGCCAGCATCAGTATGTTAAACTCATCTGTGGTTAATTTACCTTGAAATTGGATTCTACTTCTCCTTGCTTAGGTTGTTACCTGACCAGTGCAATATGATTGAGTACTGGTCTGTATGTGCTCTGTAATGTTGGGTTGCCTAACATGGGTAGAGTTGTTGGGAGTGTGTGTTTTTTTTTTTTCTCTGGGACCATGCAGGAAGTTAGCCCTCACATATGGGGGACATCACCAACTGAGCCCACACAGGAACACTCACCAGCTTCCATAGGAAGCTTTTGAGAAGTCCACCACGTTTGCGTCCCTGTCTTCCCACCCAAAGGAGCCATCTGACCTTAGTCTTCTTTTTTTCCGTGAAGCCCATCAGATGATGTCTGAGCCCTGGAAAATTGTTGATACCCTCGGACACGTTTTTTTCAGGAGGGGAGGGGGAGGTTTCGGTCGTGAGCCTTATCAGTGTCTTCCTGCCTGTCTCCAGCAGTGTCTGTATCTTGGCGCTGCATTTTTCTCAGGGTTTGTGTTCATTTTCTTTCTCTTTTCTTTTTTTGGTGCACAAATTTTTTCTCATGCCTCCCTGGTCGGCTAGGACATCAGAGTCCTTTGACTTAGCAAAAGTTGTCTTCCGTAACATGTCAAAGCCGGCCAGTGGATTTAAGTAGTGCACTCAGTGTGGCCAGACCATCTCCATCACGGACCACCACAACTGGTGCCATCAGAGCCTCGGGCCACACCACAAGCTCTCAACTTGCACACTCTACCTTCAGATGACTCCTAAAGGGCTCCAGAATTGGGAAAGGCAGAAGGAAGCTCTATTCTGTTCTCCAGAGTCCTTGGCATTGGCACCCCTGAAGGTCTCCAATGGAGTTTTGGTTTTGCATGGGGATCAGGCCATCTCAGAGCCTCAAGGTCATGGAGCATCAGACCAGCGGCTCTCCTTTGACAAGGAGTATACCCAGAAGAATTGGACTCCAGCCCTGTCAAAGTTGAAGACCCATGCTCAGTCCAGGGCTAAGGCCCATTGACATCAGCATCCATAGCCTTCGGTGCAACTCCAAGGGCAAGAGCTAAGAGCGGCTCCCCAAGCTACAGTGGGAGGAGCTGCCTCCTGATGTCCTGGAGGACCGACATGGGATTCCCGAAGCGGTGACCATCTGAGTCCCCACCGAGGGAACCAGAATCTGCCCCGAAGGTTGCAGTTCCGACTCAGATGGCCTCAGATTCTATCCTTGCTTAGTGGATGCAGGCCCTCGAGTGTAGCCTGGCTGTGTTCCTAGCCCAGCAGGCTGCCTGAGACCTGGTCTTGTCGGGTTCCTTGGTGCCGGTGATGGTCCCATCCATGGCAGGAACCTCACTGATGGAGATGCAGTCCATACTCGAGGTTCATGCTGTCCCCTCGAACTGACAGCAGTTCCCATGGATGCTCTTGGTCTCCCCTCAGTGCATTGGGTTTCTCGCGTGAGTGTCTCAGGATTGGACCAGGAACAGAGGACTGACTCTCGCCTCTGACCAGGTGCTGTCAGCACCGTGCTGAGTCCAGGACAGTACTTAAGAGCTCCTCACGGAATCTGACTCAGACTGGAAAACCGAGTTGTCACCTCTGGACACTGTGCAGTATCAGGACTGTCCCTCTGTTCCCTCACTCCATTATGAATAAAGGAAGTCCTTCCATGAATTTGTACAAGACATTGGAAAGGCCTTGCCTTTCACCACTGAGGAATAGGAGGAGGAACCCCGGGTAGAGGAATTGGATATCCTCCAATACCCTACTCTCCTAAAGAGGGCATTAACTGTGCCAGCCGGGGGGAGTCACGTGATACGTGAGTGAGTGCGGACGCTTCCCGCTCGCTCCGGGGCAGCCACAGGAATTAATCTGCTCTAAACCTTGCTAATTGTCTCTCCACCTCTCCCCTATCCTTCGAGAGTGTTTCCGAAGCTGAGCAATACTCACGGTGGGAGTCAGTGGTGCCCTGCCATGCCGCTAGCGCCAAAGCGAGATCGAGAGAAGCTGTCTAAAGCTGGGCCTTCAACGTCGGCACTGATGCAGCCCTCCTCGCCAGGGGGAGAGAGCATAGATTCAGCCCTGGCGGAGCTAGCCAAGGAAGTGGTTAAGCTCTTGGACCCGAAGTTTGACATGCTAATGAAAAAGCTGGATGTCATGGAAGACTCGGCAGATTTTGGCAAACGAGTTGATGAGTTGGAACATCGGGTTGCAAGTCTTGAAGGCGAAGAGGGGCACTGTGAGAGAAGTGACCAAGCACGCACAACTTTTACAGGAGATCCAGCAGAAGCTGGATGATCTAGAAAACCGCTCACGGCGAAACAATCTACGGATTCTGGGTATTGGAGAGGAGAAAGCTGAGAGAGAGTTGCTCTCCTTGGAAACATGGCTACCGGAGGCCTTGGGCCTAGAGGACCTGCGGGGTCTCCTTAAAATCGAACGAGCGCACCGGCTGGGTGCCCGCCGAGAGGACGGTGATTATCCCCGCGTGGTGATATTGCGTGTTCTTAATTTTCAACACAAGACCCAAATCTTGCAAGCTTACAGGAAAATACCTGAGCTGTTGCTGAACAACCGCAAAATATTAATGTTTCAGGAATACTCGGCGACAGTGGCAGCAAAACGGAAGGAGTTTGCACCAATCTGTGCAGAGCTATTCCGCCGGAAGGCCTGCTTCACCTTGGCCTTCCCGGCCACGTTAAGGGTCACTATCCAGGGGAAGGTACATACTTTTGAACAAGCCGGGCAGGCGAAACAGTTTTTAGCGAGATTACCCGCAGCACACGCGGAGGACTGAGAGATGGGACAACATTCACTGATGTCGGTGTCGAAGATTGAACAGGCGGGAGAGCTGCCAAGCCCGTTGGTGGGGACAGACTTTCATTTCCAGGACCACTACCCGGGTTGAGCAGCCTAGTCTACGGCTCTGGTGGCAGGGGAGACCAAGAGGAGTCATGGACATGCAGACCGGTTCATAGTTTGTACTGTATATTGGGTGTCTCTTGTCTCTTTCTTCCTAACTGCTCAGCGTTTCAACAGGTTATGATGTGGGATTATGTAATTATCTGAGCTTGAAGTGTACTGTTGGGCATGTGGGGAGCGGGGAGGACTGCTGGGGCTGCCCTGTGGCATTGCTTTGACCTAGACCTCAGTTAAGGGAACTGAGGGACATGGTTGGTGATGCTTTTAGGGGGTGCTGGGGAAAGGAACGGGGAAGGGGGGTGGTGGGGGGTAGAAGAGGGGGCTGGGAGGGGATAGGGAATCCCTGGGAGGTCTGCTTGTACAATGGCCTATACCTCCTGATAGGTTGCGGTTTCTCCGGTTGAGGAGAGCCCCCGATTATAGAGCTAAGTCGAGTGGGGGTGGGGTAGAGGCTGGGCTGCCCCATGCTCAAACCCAGATGTTTCATCTCAAGGTTTTGTGTGCCGAGAGATTACACTACCACCCCTGATTTGCAAATTGTGACCTGGAATGTTGGAGGGATCACTACTCTTGTGAAACGTACCAAAATCTTACAAGCCCTTAAACGACAAAAGGCCCAGGTGGCTCTGTTGCAGGAGATGCACTTAACTGCTAAAGAGCATTCCAAGCTGCAACGTGACTGGGGGGGGGGACGGTCCTGTCCGCCTCCTCAGATACGTGAAGAAAAGGGTTTGCAATTTTGATTCATAAGCGTTTATCCTGTGAGGTTTTAAAGGTGGAGGACGACCCCATGGGTAGATTTCTTTTCGCCCACGTTAAGCTTCAGGGCGAAGAGCTGTTCATTGGGAATGTGTACGCCCCCAACAACTATGAGCATGAGTTCTTTAAAACTATTCTCCATAAGGTTTTGGGCGCCCCGAAAATCCCGGTCATTCTGGCAGGGGACTATAACTGCCCTCATGATCCCTCCTTAGATCGTTCTCACCCCTACACGGGGAGAAGCTGGAGTAGTAGGGGAGTAGGCTATTTGTGTGAATTGGGAGAACTTGATGCGTGGAGAGTGCTTCATCAGGATAGCAGAGACTACACACATCTGTCGCGTGCCCACCAAACGTGGTCGAGAATTGATTATATTTTAGTATCGCAGCAATGGTTCGGGAAAGTGCTCCGGGCGGAGATAGGACCTATTCTTGTGTCAGATCATGCCATGGTAAGCTTGGAGTGGCAGTGTGAGCGGACGGGGGCTAGCAAGTGGACTTTTCCCAGCTACCTTGGAAAAAGCCCAGATTTTCGCGATTATGTGGCTAGGCACTCGGCTGAATATGTTCAGTTCAATGAGGGGACGGCAAGCTCGATGGCATCCTTCTGGGAGGCTGGGAAAGCAGTCCTCCGTGGGCACATCATTTCTTATGTAGGTGCGGAGCGGAAGAGAGTTAATGCGGAGGTGCTCCGACTGACTGGGGAGCTCCGCAAAGCAAAGGTCCTGGCGCTCAGACATCCGGGTGGACTTGCGGGCTATATTGAGACTCAGAAACGGCTGAATGGTTTGTTGCGGGAGAGAGCCATCCAGTCTCAGCAGTACTATCGACATCAGTTTTTTCGATATGGCGATAGGTCAGGGAAGCTGTTAGCTCGACTGGTGAGAGACCAGGGAGGTCCCCACGGGGTGACGGTGATTCGAGATGAAGAGGGTAGGCGACACACGAGGGCGGAGGAGGTGGCGCGGGTGTGTTGCTCTTTTTATGAAAAGTTTTATGCGTCGGAAGAAGGGGATGCGCTAGCAATGGATGACTTTTTGGAGCGAGTTTCTCTTCCACGGCTCTCGACAGAGCAGACGGCAGTGTTGAATCACGAGATCACGGGAGAGGAGATTCAGAGAGTAATCCGAGCGGGAAAATCGCACAAGGCTCCCGGTCCAGACGGGTTCACTTATGAGGCTTATAAAATGTTAGAGCTATCGGTGGTCCCCACGCTGGCAGCGCTGTATGGTGAGGTAGCAGAATTAGGCACCTTCCCGAGAGATATGCAAACGGCCAGTATTATATTAATTCCAAAACAGTGAAAGGACCCTGAGGACCCTGCTTCCTATAGACCTATCTCACTGATCAATGTAGATCAGAAGCTCTTTTCATCGGTGTTAGCAGCCCGCCTCCAGATGTTCCTGCCCGAGCTGGTGGGTCCTCACCAGGCTGGATTTGTTAAAGGTAGAGAGGCCTCTGTTAATATCAGCAGGGTGTTGCTGGGTATGGAGCAGACCTTGCTTGCTCGGGACCCGCTGGTCCTCGTCAGCTTAGACTCTGAGAAGGCCTTCGACAGGGTGTCCTGGCGCTATAATGTTTGCGGCACTCCGGCGGTTTGGATTTCAGGGTGCTTTTCTGCAGTGGTTTGCAGGCGCTCTATGCAGCCCCCCGGGCGGTAGTCGACGCAGGGGGAGTGTGCTCCCAGCCTTTTTCGCTACATCGGGGTACTAGACAAGGTTGTCCACGCTCTCCCCTACTGTATGTGTTACAATTGGAACCGCTTCTGCTTTCCCTGATTGCGTCTTCGCAAATACCGGGCATTAATTGGAGGGGCGGGAGCATTAAGGTCAGCACGTTTGCGGACGATCTCTTGTGTCTGACGAAGCCGATGTGGTCACTGCCGGAGGCCCTCCGCACTATTGAGCATTTTGGCGGGTTCTCAGGGCTCCGCATCAACCGGACGAAATCGATGGTCTTAGATGTGGATAATCAGTCTCGACATAGTTGGCGGGGAACGTTTCCGCTTAGCTGGGCGGAGGGGCACATTCGATATTTGGGCATTCAAATCCCTGCACGTTTGCAAGCCCTATATGAAGTAAATGTTTGGCCCCTCCTTACCTCTACGATAGCGAAGCTGCAGAGGTGGAGGGACCTCCCCCTGTCTTTGATGGGACGGGTTGCACTCGTGTGGATGATAGAGTGGCCCCACTGGTTGTACCTGCTGCGGAATCTACCACTTTGGCTAACTAGATGAGATCTACGGGCGCTTTACAAACAGGTCGCTTTTTGTGGAGGTCTCGGAGAGCGCGTATCGCGTTAGAGACGCTCATGCGGCCGGTTGACGAGGGAGGCCTAGGCCTGACCCCTTTGCGGTCCTATAGTCTTTGCTATGTAGCGCGGCGTTTAAGTGATCTGGTGGTGAGGAACGACGAGAAGGTGCCGATTACCCTGATTGATCAATTCTTTGAGAAGTGGCACAGGACATACTTGCTCCATTGTGGGGGAGCAATGCTTCCACCGGCTTGGAGGGCGTCCTCTTATCTGCGTATGCTACGAGTGGTGTGGAAGCGTTTATGTTGGTTCCGAGACCGGCCTTGGAGAGCCACGGACTGCTTGCCCCTGGTGGGCAACAGAAATTTTTTGCCGGGGAGCGTTAGCGGGATAGGTCAGATTTGGTCACGGGCGGGTATTGAGTATCTCGGGCAGTTGCGAATGGAGACTTCGGACCAGCTTGACTCTTTTCACACATTGTCGAGAAGGTACAACCTGCAGAAAGCGACATTTTACTACTACTTACAAGTGCGGCATTACGTGGGCAGTGTCCCTGGGGGGAATGAGTTGCTCTCACGTGCCCATAGTCTTTGGTTATTACTGGAGAAATGTCAAGAGAGTCTTACTGCCAGTAAGTTGAAGGAGGTTTTAGTTCCTCCTGGAAACTTGGAGGGATTAATTTCTCTGGTAGAGCGATGGAGAAAGGATGGGGTGGCGGACCTCACGGTAGAGATGGTGGGAATAGCATTTCGTAGAATTCGGGAGCTCTCAGAAGCCGTCCGTTACCGAGAGTTGCAATTCAAGCTATTGTGGCGAGCCTACATTTCTGAGACTGGAGCGCGGAAGATGGGGCTTCTGGCGTCAGATGTGTGTGGTCTCTGTAAGAGGGACTGGGTACCTGTCACACCGCTTTTGGTTCTGTCCCCTTATTCCAAATTTTTTGGGAGGCGGTGGGGACCAAATTGGCGCTCTGGGTGGGAGGGGCGGTAGACCTACAACTTACGTGGTGTTTATTTCATGTGGGATGCTTAGGGGTCCAGGGGACAGCAGCCCAGAGGCGGCTGTGTGAAGAGTTTTCTAGTAGCTAAACACTGTATTTTACGCCATTGGTTATCGGAGGATGGCCCGGTGTTTGTGGAATGGGAACGGCAGGTGGGTGAACTCATGCACGTGGAAGGTAGAACGGCCCGAGTCCTTGGGGGTAAAGCTTGGACACGCTTTCAAACTATCTGGGCGCCCCTATTGCAGTCCCCGAGCCCGGACCACGGGGGGGGGGGGGGGAGAGAACAGGTTTAGGAGTAGTTTCCAAGGCGGGGAGCGGGGTTATGTGGGGGGATGATAATGGGCGGCTGAGATGGGGAGGGGGCTGCAGAGGGGGTATTGGAGGCCATTTCTAGATAAGGGAGGGTGGGGGTTCAGGGGAAGGGGGGGAGGAGAGAGGGGCTGTTATAGGTTGAGGGGGGGTGGGGGTACTGACTTTAGCTATTCGGCTTTGTTTACGGTTGGGCAGGGGTGGCATCTATATTATATTCAGGATATAGCCTGAGGGGCCCCAGAGGTGACTGCACTCTGCAATTGTATTTAGCGCACCTTTGGTCTCTTTGTTATTTACTCTGTTCTGGAGTCTGTGCTGGTTGTGTTTTGTATTCCTCAGTTGCTGCAGGAATTCTGATCTTTGACAGTTGCTGTTAATGGGCACTTTGACGGCCTGACTGATTGTATGCTTTATGTGAAAATAATAAAAATGACTTTACATAACTGCCAGCCCATCCCATCCTGGAGAGACTACTCTTCCGCATGTGGGTGATACCGTTCATGGTTCCTCTGGTCAGCCAATGCCTCTATTCAGTGTATCAAGTACATAAGAGCCCCAGCTTTGAAATAGCACAATTACCTCACAAATCCATGATCATGGAATTGGCTATGTGCCGAATCAAGAATTTGAAGATGCACTCCTTGGTGCCCCCCAGCTGGGAGGCATGCACCATGGATGGGTTTGGTAGGAAGTGCTACCAGGGTTTGATGCTGGGATACAAGCATACCAGCTATATATGGAAATGTATCTTTAAGACCCATCAGGGGATCTCATCAGGTTCTTGACTGGGCTATCAAGGGAGGTCCTCCAGCCAAGACCAAGGAATGTTCCAAATTCAACACAACAGCTTGCCTATGACAGTTTCAAGTCCATGACTTGGGTTGCTGTGATGGGCATCAGTACCTGCCGGTTGGTATGGCCTCAATCCTCAGCCTTGGAACAATGAGTTCAGGACAAGTTGGTCAAGGTCCCATGCTGAGAAGAAAATCTCTTCGGCAAACCAATGGAGGAGAAGGCCAGAGATTTGGAGCTTGAACAACTCACCATGAACCGGCTCTCCTGGAAGACCTTGGACCCTTCCAGAAAAAAGTCTTCAGGGAAGTCCTCCTTCCCCAAGAAGAAGAAAGAAAATACCTCTTACCACTTGTACCAAGCACCCCAACAGCTGAAAGATCAGGGCCAGTGCCAACAGCATAAGCCAAAACACCAAAAAGCCCAGCCACAGCCTGGGGGTGGGGGGTTGACTCCTTCCTCTGGAGCATAGCTAATCTTTCCCTTCTGGACTCCATTCTGTCCCAGGTCAGGGGAAGGCTGATTTTGCCCATAGGTGGCCCAGCATAACACTCCTGGGTGCTACAAGTAGTTCAGGACTGGTACCTGCTGTGATTCAATCAGCTTCCCCCCCCCCCCCTTTCTTTCCGTGGAAATATCCCCTCCAGCCCTCACTATCGTCAGGTCCTACAACAGATGGGACAGGGATTCTATGCCTATTACTTCCTTGTTCCCAAAAATATAGGAGGGTTCCAACCCATCCTGAATCTTCAGGATCTAAACCAGTTACTGGTGAGGGAAAAGTTCAAGATGGTATCCCTGGGAACGTTGTTGCCCTTTCTTCAATGGAATGACTGGCTGTGCTCCTTGGACCTCAAATGCATACATGTACATTTTCATTCACCTCTTACATCAACAGTATCTCTGCCTCATGCTCAGTGGACATCATTACCAGTACAGGGTGTTACTCTTTGGTCTTCTCTCTGCACCAAGGGTCTTCACAAAATACCTAACGGTAGTCTCCGCTTTCCTCCGGCTCCAGGGAACTTTTGTCTTCCCCTACCTGGATGATTGAATCATCAGGTGCAGGACACTGGACGAGATGTGGTGCTCCATGCCATGCACGATTCTTGTATTGGAGCAGCTGGGGTTTGTTGACAACTATCCAAGTCTCACCCACAGCCCTCTCAGCTCCTCAGGTTCATTGGGGCCCTTCTCAATACTACTCTAGCTCAGTCCTTCCTGCCACCTGACAGGGCCCAGCGCCTCATCACCCTTGTGCAGGACATATAGTGTTGCCGTGGGTGACAGCTCAACAGATGCTGCACCTCTTGGGTCACATAACCTTCACAGTCCGTCATTCCCTTGACAAGGCTTCGGATGTGTCAAGTGCAATGGACACTCCGCACAAAGTGGAATAAGGTCACTGGTCATCTTACCGAGGAGATCACGGTCACTCCACTGCTACAAAAATCTCTTTTCTGATGGCAGCAATCCACCAACCTACTTGCAGGACTGTCCTTCCAGGTTCATCTGCACCAGCGAGTGCTGACGGATGCCTCCAGACTGGGCTGGGGAGCACATCTAGATGGCCTATGCACACAGGGTTGATCAGCTTGGGAGAGCCTCCATCAGA
Source organism: Ichthyophis bannanicus (assembly GCA_033557465.1). NCBI lineage: Eukaryota > Metazoa > Chordata > Amphibia > Gymnophiona > Ichthyophiidae > Ichthyophis > Ichthyophis bannanicus. The sequence goes on from CM066044.1 coordinate 146,799,849, forward strand.
TCAACTTCCTGAAACTCTGGGCCATAGCCAATGCCCTCAGTCTTTCAACAGGAGCTTTCCAATCAGATTGTCCTCATACAGACCAACAATCAGGTGCAGGGGCGGCCCAAGGGGGGTGCGGGGCCATGTGCGGAGACTCGGTGCGGGGCCTCATTTGCATAAGTGGTCTTATTTGCATAAATATTTGCATAATGTTACCAGACACTAACTTTTAGTAAATATGTCTCTTAATGAGTGTATGGATAAAGAAAGACTAAAAGATTTCTACATTACTATAATCCAACCGCCAGGCACATTAGGAACTACTACAAACGCTGCCCATTTAGAACACATAGCAAACCCGCCGTACCCTGACAGCATTACCGGGACTCACAAAGCACCATACCCTACCTATCAAAAGGCAACACTGCAAATATTAAACCAATACATTTCAGAGAATACTGGGGAAAGAGAACAAGTGGCAATGTCAAATAGGAATTACATAAATAGAATACCTCAGCTCAGTTACACATGCAGAACATAGACCATCACCAAACAAGGAATCACAATTTAGAAACAGGAAGGCAATAATTAAACTGGGAACCCCAAAAGCCAAAACTTGGAATGTACAACACCACTGTAGAAATAAAACTATAAATTAATTTCCTCTTGTACCAAACAAAGCGCAGACGTTAATGATGCACATTTCCCAGAGCTTTCATATTCCAGTTAATAAATTCAAAATAAAGAGATATCTTTCTACCTTTTGTGCATTTTCTTCAGTTGCAATTGCTCCAGCCACTTTCTTCTGGTTTCTTCATGTTTTCTGCTAACTGTCCATCGTCTGCTGTCCATTTGTTCTTTCTTCTCTCTCTTCTAGTTTTTTTTTCCATTCTCTCTCTCTACATCTGCTTTAACATACTAATCTTTCTCCTTTTGCTCTTTCCTCATTCCTATTTCATCCACACAAATTTCACCTCTCCATCCTCAATCACCACTTACTCTCCCAATACCCGGCCAATTGTAGATTTTTCATCCCTCCCACACAAAATATATTTTTCCCCTCTCCATTTTACTCTACCAACCCCATCCCATTCTAATCCTACCCCAACATCAGCTCCCTTCTAGTTCCTGTCTCACCCAGCATCCATTCCCTTCTAGTCCCTGCATCAGCCCATTTCCAGTCCTAGCCCCCCATCAACCCATTTCCAGTCCTAGCTCACACATCCATTGTCAGTCTGAGTCCCTCCATCAGCTCATTTACAATCCTAGCCCCCATCATCCCATTTTTAGTCATTTGCTAGCCCCACCATCAGCACATGTAATATCCGAGCTCCCCTCCACTCAGCCCAATTCCCAGTCCAAGCCCCCATGAGCCTACTTCCAGTTCTAGCCCCTCCATGAGTCCATTTCAATTCAAACCCCAACCACAGCCCATTTCCAATCTTAGCTCCCCCCAACAGCCCATTTCCCAGTCCTATCCTAGCTGCTCCTTCCCGCCCATTTTCAGTCCTAGCTCCTTCCCTCACAGCCCATTTCCATTCCAAGCTCCCTCCCCATCAGCTATTTGCAGTTCAAGCCTCCCCTTCCACTCAGCCCCATTTCCAGTCATAGCAACCCCCAACCCATTACCAGTCCTAGCCCCCCATCAACCCACTTCCAGTCCTAACCCCCATCACCCATTTTCAGTTTAAGCCCCCCAATAACCCATTACCAGTCCTAACCCCCATCAGCCCACTTCCAGTCTTAACCCCATCAGCCCATTTCCAGTCAGCCCCCCATAGCTCATTGCCAGTCCTAACCCCCCATCAGCCCACAGCCCAGTACCAGTCCTAACCACATCAGCCCACCTCAAGTCCTAACCCCTCCCCATCAGCCCCATTTCCTGTCCTAGCCCCCCATAGCCCATTATCAGTCCTAACCCCCCCATAGCCCATTAGCAGTCCTAACCCCCATCACCTCATTTCCACACAGCCCCCATCAGCCCACAGCCCATTACCAGTCTTAACCCCCCCCCCATAGCCCATTAGCAGTCCTAACCCCCATCACCTCATTTCCAGACAGCCCCCATCAGCCCACAGCCCATTACCAGTCTTAACCCCCCCCATAGCCCATTACCAGTCCTAACCCCCCCAACAGCCCACAGCCCATTACCAGTCCTAGCCCCCCATAGCCCATTATCAGTCCTAACCCCCCCATAGCCCATTACCAGTCCTAACCCCCCCATCGCCCCATTTCCAGACAGCCCCCAGCCCCTTGCCAGTCTTAACCCCCCCCTTGCCAGTTTCTTGCCGCTTAACCCCCCCTTGCCAATCTTAACACCACCCCCTTTGCCAATCTTAACACCCCCCTTTGCCAGTCTTAACCCCCCCTTGCCAGTCTTAACACCCCCCCTTTGCCAGTCTTAACCCCCCCCTTGCCAGTCTTAACCCCCCCCCCTTGCCAGACTTAACCCCCCCTGCCCTTCTTAACCCCCCCGCCAGTCTTAACCCCCCCTTGCCAGTCTTAACCCCCCTTGCCAGTCTTAACACCCCCCCTTTGCCAGTCTTAACCCCCCCTTTGGCAATATTAACACTCCCCCTTTGCCAGTCTTAACACCCCCCTTTGCCAATCTTAACCCCCCCTTGCCAATCTTAACACACCCCCCTTTGCCAATCTTAACACCCCCCCTTTGCCAATCTTAACAACCCCCCCCTTTGCCAATCTTAACCCCCCCTTGCAAATATTAAAACCCCCCCTTTGCAAATATTAACCCCCCCCCCCCCCCGGGCTTATGGCACAATTAAAAAAACAAACTGGCTCTGGCTGCTGCTGCTACCACCCGCGGGGCCTCCTCTTCTCCTTCCGCCCCTCTGCAAAGGCTTTGAGATTCGCGAAGGGAGAGCGTCTCCCTCGCGTCTCTGTGAAGCCCGCAGGGGCTAATGGGAAATTTCCCATCAGCCCCTCGCGTCTGAAGGGGCAGATGGGAAATTTCCCATTAGCCCCTGCGGGCTTCACAGAGACGCGAGGGAGACGCTCTCCCGTCGCGAATCTCAAAGCCGTTGCAGAGGGGCTGAAGGAGAAGAGGAGGCCCGCGGGACACTCCATTCGGCCGCTGCCGCGGTGGTAGCGGCAGCGGTAGCAGCCAGAGCCAGGTTTTTTTTTTTTTTAAGTAATTTAAAAAAAAAGCAGAATGTTCTTTGCGTGGGGCCCCCTGAAACGCGGGGCCCTGTGCAAAAAACATTCTTGCTCAATGGACGGGCCGGCCCTGATCAGGTGGCCATGTTCTGTATCAACAAACAGAATGGCACAGGTTTGTACCTCCTCTGTTTTGAGGCAGTCTGCTTTGGAAGTTCACTTCCACTCACAGCATGTGCCTGAGGGTGGTTTACCTACCAGAGTAATTCTGTGGTTTAGCATTTTGACTCAGCAGTGTTCTCCAACTGCATGAGTGGACCCTCAACAAGCAAGTGGCTCATCGTATCTCCAGATCTGAGGCACACCATCCATGGATCTCTTTGCCGCTCCTCACAACCAGCTGCTGTGGTTTCGTTCTCAGCTCCCATGCCACAGTTGGATTGCTTCTGATGCTTTTTTCCTGAATTGGGTCGAAGGTCTCCTCTATGCTTACGTACCAACTCCTTTGGTGGCCAAGACGCTTTTTCAAGCATCACTGACAGCGCCACCATGATCCTCATTCCACCATACTGACCCTGGCAACTCTGATTTCCCCTGCTACTTCATCTGTCCCAGTCTGCTTTTTGACTCGGCATGGCCCCGGACCTAGCCTCTCAAGATGGGGGGCGTCTCTTTACCACCCCACTATAAAGTCCCTCTCGCTCATGGCTTGGATAAGCGCATAGCACTTGCACCTTCTCACCTTCCAGAGAAGTGGAAAATATCCTCCTTGCATCTCGCAAGGACTCTACTAGATACGCCTATGCTTTCAAATGGCACAGATTCTCAGTCTGGTGTGCTCTGGACCCTTTTTCCTGCCCTGTGGATGTTGTTCTCACATACCTGCTCCACCTTGCCAACTCTAGCAGTGTACTTTGATCAAATTGGACTTGAGCATGCTGGCCACTTATTCCATAGCAGATAAGCCTCTCTCCGCTCACCCACTTGAGAGGCCTTTTGTCTTGTCCCCCGTTTCGACCACCACCAGTGGCATGGGATTTTAACATAGAACTGGGACAGCTGCTTGCTCCCTCTTTCGAGCCACATGCCTCCTGTCCATTTAAATTTCTGCATGCAGTCTGTGAACTGCAAGCATTAGTGGCACACCTACCTTACACAAAGTTCCATAGGAAGAAAGTGGTGCTTCGCACTTATCCTAAGTCCCTCCCTAAAGTAGTCTCCTCTTTCCATCTCAACCAGTTGGTGGTACTTCTCACTTTTTCCTCCAAACCTCACGCCAACAGAGCGGAGGCCTCATTTCACACTTTGGATTGCAAAAGAGAGCTAGCTTTCTACCTTGAATGAACAAAAGCTTACCGCTGCTTCTCCCAGCTCTGTCTCGTTTGACACTAATAGGCTGGGCATAGCTGTCTCCAAGTGCACCCTTTTCATTTGGGTGGTCTAATGCATCTCCTTTTTTTATGCTCAGGCTGGACTCATTTTGGACTGCCATGTCACTGTGCACAAAGTTAGAGCTATGGCGGTTTCTGTGGCTCACCTGCATTCTGTCTCCACGGTGGAGGTCTGTAGGACTACGTGGTCTTCAGTCCACACCTTTGCAACCCTTTACTGTCCAGAAGGAGATTCCTGGCATGACAGCAATTTTGGCCAGGCTGTACTCCAGCACCTTTTTGGGACTTAGAGCAGCTCCTTCCCACCAGCCCTTCTGTCTGTCCAGACTTCTGTAGAGTCGATCCAATGTTCATGCCCTAATGAACGATGACTCTCGGAACCTTTAACGCTTCCTTATGCTGTTTCTCAGTTCAGTTTTTCTGCTTGCCTCATTGAGATTTTTACTGTTTTTTTTTTCAGTAGTCTGTAGCTGGGGAGTCCCATTTGTGAGGACTGACTTTCTGCTTGGTCCCAGAGAAAGCATAGTTACTCATCTGTAGCAGATGTTCTCTGGGAGCAGCAGAAATCAATCCTCACTACCCTCCGTCCTCCCTATGGAATTTTCTTTTCTTGGCCTCAATTAAGCAATGTCGTCATACTGAAGTAAGTTGGCTCCTTCAGGCAGGAAGACAAGCACGCATGTGTGGTCGACCTCCCAAAAACTTCCTGTGGAAGCTGGGGAGATTTCTCGCAGTGGTTCAGTCTGTGACATCACCCATATGTGAGGACTGATTCCTGCTACTCCTGGAGAAAACAGCTACGTGAGTAACTGCTCTAAAAAGCATGCTAATGTGCTATAGGTAAATACAGGAGGCTCTTAAGTATGCCAACAGGAATGAGCTTAAAACAGTTGCACAAATGCAGGATTTCTTCCTGGTTGTCATTTTGTGTGATGTTACCCTCCAAGCATTTACTTGTACTTTGATCATGGCTTTTCCTTTGCACAACTCTTCCCTTTATTACAGTAGCGAAAGTTCTAATGAGGGACCACGTGCAAAATTCTGCTGAAGGGTCCCCCCACCACTGTTGCTCTCCTCATGGCCTCCTGCCCCCCACTGTGCATGGCAAGTTCACTTTAATTTGTTTGCCACGGTTTCCCTCTGCTACAGGTCTTGCGGTTCTTACCTCCCAGGCTGAAGTACCATGATTTATTAATTTATTAGCATTTATATACTGTCTTTTCCAGAGATAAAATACAGTTTATAGTAAACTAATTCAATTACATGTAACTGTTCAAGTAACCATGAACAATAAACTTGGGACTGCACTTGTTATACAATTGTGAACTATTTACAATGAGTGGATGTTTGAGCCTTCAGTATAGGAGTGTAGAGAGTGTGTTTTTCATATACAGTACAGAGTGTGCCCTCTATTATATAGACCTGTAATATTTGCAAAATGTTTGCTAGTTGCCGAACGTGCTTTTTATGGTGTCTGCATATATATATATTAAAGGTGTGTTTTGAGTTCTTTGCGGAATGGGGAGAGATCGTTGATTGCTCTTAGTTTGTCAGGTTGGGTGTTCCAGAGTATGGGCACAAATACAAGAATGCTCTATTGCTAGTGGCCCGGTTAGACTTACGGAAGTCTGGGGGAACTGCTAGGGTCTTCAGCCTCTTCTTAGGCGTGCATCTGTTGGTTTGGTGATAAGGGATGTGAGGTAGGAAGGGGCTATATCCCTGAAAAGTTTAAATGCTGTCCTTAGCACTTTGTAATTTATATGACTTTGTATTAGAAACCAGTGTAAGTTATATGATATGGGTGTGATGTGGTCTGTTATGGGCCTTGCAGGCAATGCATGCAACAACATTCTGGGCCAACTGCAGTTGATTTAGGGCTTGTTTAGGTAGACCTTGCAGGATGCTGTTACAAAAGTTGAAGTGTGGAGTAATTAACGGCTGGAGAACTGATCTGAAGTCATGATTGGGGAGTAGTGATCTTAGATGTTGTATCATTCTGAGTTTTTAGTAGATTTTTTTTGGTAGTGAGTTTTATGTGCGTGGTCATACTGAGGGTCTGGTCTAAGGTGGCCCCAAGATATTTTACCTTATTTTTTACTGAAAGGTCAGTCTCACTAAGGCTCAGTTTTGGGGGAGGAGAGAAACCTTGGTTCCATGTTATATACGTATAGCACCTCGGTTTTGCTGAAGTTGATCCAGAGTTTGACTGTTAAGCTTCTTTGATGCTTCGCTGAAACAATCTGTAATTTGGTGGAGGATGGGATTTGTAATGTTAAAAGGAAGATATAGCATTATATAATCTGCATAAATGTGATACCTCCCAGGTTAAAGTCTCGGAGTGTAGTTAACAACCACTGGAGCTGTAATAGAGGCAGTGCAGCAAACAAATTAAAGAAAGCTTTGCCACGCCACCTTGTGGGCCCCCTTCCTGACTGGCTCCTTGGGCGGAATTAACTACAGTGTAAATGCAGCAGGACCACTAAGTCCTTTAATAATTCAATAGAACTGCACTGTATTTCAGGCAATGCTTAGCATTACCTTTGTTTTACACTGAGCTGTCATCTGTGGAGCTTCAGTTGCAGAAAAGGGACATGCCAAAATTCACAAGATTGATGGTGTGAAGTTCACATGTAAATCGCTTTTTCCCATCCTAGTGGGTGAAAATTGCTCTCCAGTTAATTGAACACAATTGCATGCACAGTATATCAAAAGGCTTTTAAGGGTCATACCCTAGTTTATTAAATTCTGGAGTTGTGATATCCCAAAGAAACTTGATGCTTCCTCCCATTTTGTTTTATAAAATATAATGTTGTGAAGCTGCTGGGTTTTCAATGTAGCCACACTTATGAATTTGAGGGGGGGGCAGGCAGGCAGGGAGTTAAAACAACTTTAACAGCTTCAAAACACTTAACATTCAGTCACTGTCTAGGAAATACAGTATGTACACAGTTAATTATAATTTATGCTTGTACCTCTTTAATATGACAAGTCATAAGTGGACATGAATGTGATGGTGGTATAGCAGTAGAGAAGAGATTAAACAAGCTTGGCTTACTCTGCTGACTATTGTGATAAGCTGCCATTGCGCTGAGGCAGTCTGCACAGGTTTTGCTGCCACACCACATCTGGAAATTACTTCACTCACTACAGTCGCACCTTGGTCCTAAAACCTGCATTTTCAATGAAAATGTTTTTCTTAAAGGTTGAAAAGTATTCAAGACATAACTAAACAAGTACCAGTAGCACTGTAATGCTTATAGAGATGTTGAAAATTCTCATTTTGCCAGCCCTGAAAAAGTATCCTTTCAAATTCTGTAAAGTGCCCAAACTGGAATGAAGTGTGTACAGCTAGGCATGTAATCGGAACAAATGCTCACATAGTACTTCAATAGCATGGGACTGAATTACTGAGGCTAGGAACAGTGTCAAAATAAAACACAGAAATGGTTGAAGTGGAAATTAAATTCATGCAAAAATATGTAATCTTTGATAGATGCGTTGAATTAGTACCACTTTCTAAAATCTGCATTAAATATTATTCAAATTGTTTCACACCAGATAAACTTAGTAAATACAGAATGGAATACTAAAGGAAGTATATTCATAATTGTTGTGCTATAAGCCATCACCTTTGGGTTGGTTTATCTGGACATACAGAAGACCAAATAGCCACAATTTTATTGTAAATGTTAACAATTTAAATGGATTTGGGGGAGGCTTTAAACTTGCAAAATGCAGGAACACCTGGATTTGGAAAAAAAGCTGTAATCAAATACTGAGCTACTGTACCTCATGGTGACTGTTGAAATTAATACCGGAGTGCAATGTGACTTACTGGTGTATCTTGGTGAGGTGTTTTATCATTCCTTAATGTGCTTTATTAATCACTCCAGTATGCACTAAACTGTGACTTGAAATATATAACGTGTTACCTGAAGCTCTGTTACCTTGCTCTGTTTGACTCTTCCTTTTTCTTGATGATAAGCTATTCTACATTTCGCTTGTTACACAAGCTGCTTCAGTGCAGTGGCTTGCCGTTCAGTTTTTTCTTTCTCAGGTTTGATTTATTCACTACAGTGAAAATTATAAACTACTTGTATATAAAGATGAAGTTTGCAGAGACTCCCCATTCTTACATTCTTTTAGAATTACTCAGTGAAAATTACTTGGAACCCTTATGATATCAGGGCCTTATTTTTAGTACCATTATGAGGTCATTAGTCACTTAAGAACATAAGATAATCCCTAGTGGGTCAGACCAAGGGTCCAAGCCCAGTATCCTGTTTCCAACAGTAGCCAATCCAGGTCACCAGTAACTGTCAGGTTTCCAAAAAGGTACACAAATTACACGTTGCTTATCCCAGGATAAACAGTGGATTTCCCTGGTCGTCTTTAATAATGGTTTATGGACTTTTCCTTCAGGAACTTGTGCAAACTTTTTTTAAACCCAGCTACACTAATGGCTTTTACTGCATTCTCTGGTAACGAATTTGAGTTTGATTACGCATTGAGTGAAAAAATATTTTCTCTGATTAGTCTTAAATGGATTACATTGTAGCTTCAATGCATGTACCTTAGTCTTTCTGCTTCTCCGTTGGCAAGCAGGAAGTAAGTCCTCATGTATGGATGATGTCATTGATGGAACCCCACATAGGAACAGCGGGAGTGTCTCTTCGGGCTGATGGATTCTGCATCTTTGGGCCTGGCATCAACCCCGGTGTCCTCTGGCATCGCAGAGGCATTGGCATAAAGAGGAGCCTGAGCAAACTCTGATAAAGGGGCCACGGTGCCCCTGAGCAAAGGCTCTGTCGCTGTTTGCCTAGAATAGACTTCATTGACCCTGTTGGCATCGAAGGGGGCGTTGGAGCACCGAGCCAAGATCCATATGCACCAGAGCCCTTCCAGAGACAATGTGGAGAGCGATGGCTGAGAGCAGCCTGCTAAAGTACCCAGACAAGAGGAATCATCATACAAGGTACCGGAGGGGTGCCAGGAATCCCCTAATGTCCCCACCATTGTGGATTCCCCTGCAGGAGCGCCAGAGCTGTCGGCCAGTGTTGTAATCCTGACCCTGATGACTTCGGAGACAGCAGTCTTAGAAAAACTCCTTTGAGTCCTCGAGGCCCATATGACAGCGGTGTTGGCCATGCAACCAGCAGGCCCCTTGGTACCTCAAGCATCACCACTGCCAGCAATGCAGCCGATTCTCAAGACTTCACAAATTGCCTGCCGATGCAGGCGTGTCGGGCCAGCGATAGGAATCGACACCGGTTCTTACAGCCCATCTTATCAAGCGTATCGGGGTCAGATGCCTTGGGGAGGCCATGGAAGCACTCATTTGTCTGAGGTGCTCTTCTCCGTGCAGTGGAGTCAACACTGGATGAGGCCTGATGTTACTTCACCTTCCTCTCTGAGTTGGACTCCCATGGCTGGGAGACTGAGATGGAATCTGAGGTATCTGGGTGCAGATCTCCCTATCTCCCCTTGGACCCCTCTCCTCATGAGAAGTGGGATATGTCCTTCTAGGAATTCATGTGGGATATGGCCAAGGTCATTTCCTTCTCCCTGGTGTCAAAGGACAAGCCCAGGGCAGCGGAACTGGAGATCTTCCAGTATTCAGCTCCCAAGGAGAGGTGACTGCTGGTACATCAGATCCTACAGAGTTTGTAAATGAGGATGTAGGAGAACCCTCTCAGGGTGGCAGCAGTTAGCAGGTGGCTGGACTCAATCTACTGGGTCCAGAAGGCCCCCCCAGTGTGGAGGGGCCTTCTGGACTCTCTGGTGGTGGAGATGGCCATGAAGAAGATCAAGAGCAGCAAGATGCATCCCTCAATGCCCCAGATAGGGAGGTGAGAATCTTGAACTGGCAGGTGGTGCTTTCAGAGCACCATGCTGGTGGCCAGGGACCTTTTGTATCAGTTGTACATGGGCATGTTCCTCAAGGATATCATGTGAGTCCTGGCAGAGTTTGGCTCGCTTCTTTCCCTAGAGCACCTGGACACCACCTGTGCCCTGGTGAGCCATTTGCAAAGACTCTTCCAAATTCATGATTCTGGGCAACTTATGACTCCAAAGTCAGCCAGAAGGGCTGCAGCAGTGGGCATCGGGCCCCACTGGCTTGCCTGGCTTCAGTCTTCAGATCTGGAGCAGTGTACACCACCTAGTTTTGCTTTTATGATGGGCAGTATATCAAATAAATGAAACTAACTGTAAGCTGGCCAGCGTGCTGGGGCGAGAACCTCTTTGGGAAGTAGGTGGAGGTGAAAGCTGGTGAGATTGAGACACAGCGTGTCAGTCTCACCAGGCTTTCAAGGAAGATGGCTGATCCTTCTCGTAAGAAGTACCAGGACAAAAGGACCTACTTCCAGCATAAGTGCCAGTACCTCCCAATCCTGCAGTCTCCTCAACAGCATCATGAGACGCCACAGAAGACCCAGCTGGCCCTCTAAACCAAACCAGGGGCAGGGTTTTGACTGGTTTCTCCAGAGTGTAACCAGTCTGCCAGTCTCCACAGGGGACAGCCCTCTGGTGGGGGAGCGGCTCATCCTGTTCACCCACGGGTGGCATCTCATCACCTCAGACAAATGGGTGCTGCAGATAGTCTGAAGTGGCTACATGCTGCACTTTGCAAAGTTGCCACTCACTTCCCCCCAAGGGAGTTCCTGCTAAACCCCCTGCGTTTCATCCTGCTACAGGGGGAGGTCTCTGCCCTGCTCGCAGATCTCACCATCGAGTCGGTGCCTCCAGCTCAGGTTGGGTGGGGGTTCTATTCCAGGTACTTCCTAGTCCCCAAGAAAACAGGGGGATTCTAGCCCATCCTGGACCTATGAAATCTCAATGCCTACTTAATGCGAGAAAAGTTTGATGGTCTTGCTGGGGACCCTGCTCCCATACCTCCTAAAGGACAATTGGCTATGCTCCCTGGATCTCAAGGATATGTATAAACACATTGATTTACCTTGCTCACAAGAAATACCTCAGGTTCATCCTGGAGGACTAGCACTTCCAATACCGGATGCTTCCCTTCAGGCTGTCATCAGCACCTCGAGTCTTCATGACTCTACGGGATTTTGTCGTCCCCTACTTGGACAACTGACTCATAAAGAGCTCCACTTCGGAGCTCTTTGAGTCAGGCTAGCTGACCATCCAGGTGCTTGAGCAGTTGGGGTTTGTGGTCAACTACCCAAAGTCTAACCTCCAGCCCTCCCAAAAGCTGGAGTTCATAGGGGCTTCCCTCAACACCACTCAGGCTCTGGCCTTTCTCCTGATACATTGCCTGCAGAGGCCATGGTCTGCAATACCCAGAAAAGAGGCATCAGGTGACAGCCTAAGTGATGCTGAAAGTGGTTGGCCATAGGGCCTCGACTGTGTCACTCCCCTGGCTCATTTATCAATGAGACAAGCTCAGTGGACTGAGCACATAGTGGAAATGAGCTATGGGATGCCTCAGAGCAGGTGACGGTTACTGGGCCTCTCATGTAGTCCCTGCATTTGTGGCTGGAGCCATAGAACTTGCTCAGGGGGGTCCCATTTCAAATGATACCACCCCAATGGACACTGATGACCAATGCATCCAAGTGGGGCTGGGGGCTCATCTGGATGGCCTATTCACGCAGAGCCTGTGGTCCAGACAGGAGAGCCTGCACCAAATCAATCTCTTGGAACCCCAAGCTATAGCAAATAACCTCTGTGCATTCTGGGTTCATTTGGCCAACTAGTCTGTGCTGATCCAGACAGACAATCAGGTGGTAATGTATTACATCAACAAGTAGGGTGGTGTGGGGTTGTACCTCCTGCGCTGGGAAGCGTCTGTTGTGGAAGTGTGTCATTGCTCACGGAATGGAGCTTGGGTAACTCAATTCCCTGGTGGACCAGCTGAGCTGTGTCCTTCAGCTGCACGAGTGGTCCCTCCACAGGGAAATTATGGGGTACTTCCACAATAGATCTTTTCCACCCCACACAATGCTCAAGTGGCTCTGTTCTGTTCCAGAGTCGCATCCCGGGACCAGCTGGCATCCTATGCCTTCCTCATTCACTGGGGAGTGAGCCTGCTATATGCCTATCCTCCCATTCTGTTCATGGCAAAGACCTTGCTGAAGCTGCAGGCCAACAGGGGTGTGATGATTCTTATTGCCCTGTACTGACCTTGGCAGCCGTGGTACCCCCTGCTGCTTCAGGTCTCTCAGAGGGAGATTCTTTTGCTGGGCTCTGCCCCAGATCTCGTATCTCAGGAGGACAGGACCTTGCTGCAGCCCAACATCCGATCCTTGGCCCTCACGGCATGAATGTTAAATAGGTAGTCCTCTCGAAGCTCAACCCACCCGAGATGTTATGGAGGTTCTTCTGGCCTCCCACAAGACTTCTACGTGAAGGTCTTGTGCATTCAAGTGCCAGACGTCCTCCTCTTGGTGCATGGACTGAGCTCTGGATCCCCTTTTCCTGTGCTGTGGACAGGTTGCTGGAGTACCTCCTGAATCTCTGAAGCCAGCCTCAAGTCCAACTTGGTCAGGTCCAACTGAGCACAATTGTGGCCTTCCATTATGGCTCAGAGGGGAAGCCCTTCTCTGCTCAGTCTGTGGTAGCTTGCTTCATGCGAGACTTCCTGCTTGGTCCTGGAGAAAGTAGTAAGTCAGTCCTCACATATGGGTGTCATCGGCGCCGATGAAGCTCCAGCGGAGCATTTCCACAGCTTTCTATGAAAGCCTTTGGGAATGCAGGCACGCATGCGCGGTTCCCTTCCCGCCTAAAGGTGCCATCTTACCTCAGTCCCTTTTTTTCCGAGAAGCCCACCGGACGTGTGTCCTGTCATCCCGGATAAAAGTTGATTTTTTTTCAGCGATTCTCGTTGTTTCTTCTCCCGGTTCGATGCCGGTTCCCCTCCCGCCGGGTTCGGTACACCGGTATCGAACCCGATTCTTCTTTTTCGGTTTTTGCCCTTCGTGGCTGGCGTTCGCACCCTTTTTTGTTTTTTCCCTGGAAGGCCGGTCCTTTGACCTCCTGGGGACTCTTTTTTTTTTTTCCCCGATGGCTTCCAGCGGTTTCAAGAAGTGTGATCGGTGTAAGAAATTAATGTCTCTCACCGACACACACGACTGCTGCCTTCGTGCGGACCATGTGGGAAGATATCTTCCAAGGCACTCCAAAGTCGCCAGCAACAGAAAGAAAGGCTTTTCTCGGACTCAGCCTCCGGCCGGGCCTGGACCTCGTCTGAGGCCTCGACATCTCGGGATTCGGATCCCGAGCGCCGTCGAAGCTCCTTGGACAGGAGGTCCCCCGACCGGGAATGCAAGAGGAAGAAGCGGCTCGCGAGGGCGTCGGAGGAGAAGGTCCCTGGCTCCTCGAGGGCCAGGTCTAAGACCCCCGACCGTCGCCCCGGGCCCGTGGAACAAGAGAAGCCTGCCAAAGTTCTTCGCATGGAGCCGGAGTATGCTGGACACGTAAGCCCCGTAGTCCTCGGACTATCCTCCCAGAGAGCCGACGTCAGGCCCGGCGCCGCCGGGGCCCGAGTCGGTGGCTGCTGCATCTCCCGAGCTGAGTCTCAGGATGACAGCCTTGGAGAGCAGACTGTCTGCCTTCATGGAGCAGCAGCGGGCACTGATGACCAGCCTGTCTGGCGCATCTGCCCCGACCACCGGGACATCGACTTCGAAGTCGACCCCGGAGACCGAGCCGATACTAGTCCATCACAGCTCGAAGTCGACCTCGGTCGAGGTCTCCCTCGACCTCCCACTCGGGACCAAGGGTGTCGACGCCGGTGCCTCCGGCGTCGGGGCGGGTGCTCCAGGGCCCCGCGGGGTCGGACCCTGACTCCTCATTGGACAAGTCCACCTGGGAGACAGAGGATGAGGAGTCCCCCGATACATTCAAGACTCAGTGCGTCCCATCGGACTCACCGCAGTCTGAGCCCCGGAGTAGATCCCCTCCGGAGGATACTTGGTTCTCGGAGTTCGTCCGGGATATGGCCACTGCCTTGGCTATTCTGGCGGACCCTGAGGAAGAGCCTCGAGCTGAAGAGCTCGAGGCCCTGCAGTATGACTCTCCTCCGAAGGAGGCCTTTACTGTCCCGGTTCCTCCGATGCTGGAACGGCTCCTCTTCAGGATGTGGGAGGCACCGGCCTCGGCGCCAGTTTTAAGCAAGCGAGTCAACTCGATCTATCGACTCAGAAAGAGCCCTGGCTTTCAAAAGGCACAGCTACCACACCATTCCATGGTTGTGGAATCGGCCATGCATCGTCTGAAGAGCCAGAAGATGCACTCTGCGGTGCCCCCCGGCAGGAAGGCCCGAAACCTCGATGGCGTCGGTAGAAAGTGCTTCCAGGGCTCAATGCTTGCTTGCCGTGTCCAGTCTTACCAGCTGTACATGGGCATGTACTTGCGGGACCTGGCCAACGAATTGGCTGGGTTCTCTGCTGGACTCTCCGGGGAACCCTTGCAGAGATTTAAGTCCTTGTCCTCGGGGATTCGAGACTGCTCGAAGTTCATGTCCCGCACCGCCTACGATGGCTTCGAGGCTTTGGCCAGAGTTGCGGCAGCCAGCATCGCGGCTCGACGCCAGGCATGGCTGCAGTCATCGGACCTTGAGCCATGGGTTCAGGACAAGTTGGTCGATGTCCCTTGCCGAGGTGAAAACCTTTTTGGCAAGCCCATGACCGAGAAGGCCGCCCAGCTCGAAACAGAGCACCTTACACGGACAAGGCTGTCTAGAAAGACCTCTGCCCCTTCTCATAAAAAGAAGGGCTCGGGTGAAAAGCCCTTTTACCCGAGGAAGGGCACTGCCTACAAACAGTACCCTCAGTATCAGGCTGCCCAAGCTGCACCCCAGGGTCAGCAAGCCAAGGGACAGGGTAATGGGCCCCATAGGCAGAGGACCCCCAAGCCTCCGGCCCCTGCTCCCACTCAGCAGGGTTGGGGTTTTTGACTCCTTGAGCATAGCCTCTCCATCCCTGCTCTCCCAACCCTGCACAGGAGGTCGCCTCACCCTCTTTGCCCACCAGTGGCCCCTCATCACCGTGGACAGTTGGGTGTTGGACATAGTCAACAGGGGCTATGCCCTGCATTTTCACCAACTGCCGCCTCCATACTTTCCAGGGGAGCCTCCACGGCCTCCCCTGCACACAGACCTTCTCCTTCAAGAGCTTCAGGGTCTGTTGTTGGACAGGGCAGTGGAGCCTGTGCCTCCCCACTTGCACGGTCACAGATTCTACTCCAGGTATTTCCTGGTGCCCAAAAGAACCGGTGGCCTTCGACCCATTCTAGATCTCAGAAACCTCAACAAGTTCCTAGAGAAAGAAAAGTTGAAGATGCTTACTCTTGGAACACTTCTGCCCTACCTCCAGCAGGGAGATTGGCTATGCTCCTTAGATCTAAAGGATGCGTACACTCACATCCTCATTCATCCAGACCACAGAAAGTACCTCAGGTTCATTGTGGGAGGAAACCATTATCAGTACAGAGTACTGCCTTTTGGCCTCACCTCCGCTCCCAGGGTCTTTACCAAATGCCTGGCAGTGGTGGCGGCCTACCTGAGAAATCGGGGAATCTGTCTTCCCCTATCTGGATGACTGGCTCATCAGGGGTCAGACGTGCTGGGAGGCCAGACAATCCACCCTCAGAACTGTTGCTCTTCTTCAAAGCCTGGGGTTTGTCATAAACTTCGCAAAGTCTACTTTGCTCCCCTCCCAGAACTTGGAGTTCATAGGAGCAAGGTTGGACTCCCTGCTAGCAAAGGCTTTCTTTCCAGCAGACAGAGCCCAAAGACTGATAAACTGAGCAAGTCAGTTTCTCAGCAAGTCACTGGTCTCCGCCAGACTCTGCCTAAGGCTGCTTGGCCACATGGCTTCGACAGTGCATGTGACCCCCAATGCCAGGCTCCATATGAGGCCTGCACAGTGGTGCCTTCGGACTCAGTGGTCACAGGCCACAGGCAGCCTCCAAGACAGGATAAGGGTGTCCAGACAATTTCTGAACTCCCTCAACTAGTGGCTGCACCCACCCAATCTACTACAGGGGGTGCCTTTTCAGAATTCTGGAAAAGATTGTCTTCGCACAGCTTTCTCACCATTTGGATTCTGTTAATTTTCTTCACCCTCGTCAGTCTGGCTTCCGTCCTGGGCACAGTGTAGAAACTATTCTTCTTGCCTTCACCAACTCTCTGCACACTGCACACGATCGAGGTGATATCTCGGTGGCGGTAGCTCTCGATCTGTCTGCCGCCTTTGACTTGGTTGATCACTCCCTTCTTCTGTCTCGTCTACGTGAAGCTGGCCTCTGTAGCACTGTATATCGATGGTTCCACTCTTTTCTTTCTTCTAGATCTGCTGCAGTCCTTTCCTCCTCTCCATCCGTTCCCCCCTCAGACCCTTTTCCCCTTCCCTGCGGAGTCCCACAGGGCTCCGTTCTCGCACCTTTGCTCTTCAACCTCTTTCTGACTCCTCTCACCTTGTTGATACAACAGTTTGGGATCACGGCCTTCTTTTATGCAGATGACATTCTTCTTCTCTATCACACCTCCCCTGTTTGTCCTGATCTTGCCCCCCTAAACCTGTGTCTAACTGCTGTCTCCGACTGGTTAACTAATAACTGCCTCCATCTCAACACCTCCAAAACTACTGCTATTTGGTTTTCCCACGGTCATCAGCCCCCCTCTCTGGCCCCCTCTTTCTCTGGTTCACCTATCTCTCTTGTTCCTAATTTTCGTTATCTTGGTGTACTTTTCGATTCTGACCTTTCCTTTTCAGCCCACATTTCCCATATCTCCAAAACCTCTTTCTACTACCTCCGTCAGATCCGGGCAATTCGTCCTTTTCTTTCTCCCTCTGCTCTTACTACTCTGCTTCTATCACTGGTTATTTCTCGCATTGACTTCGCCAATTCCATTTTCACTGGTCTCACCAAGCTCCAACTGTCACGTCTTCAACGAATCCAAAATGCAGCCGCTCGACTCGTGTCCCACTCCTCCCCCAGAGACCACGTCACCCCCCTTCTTTTCCGCCTTCACTGGTTACCAATTTCCTTCCGCATTCAGTTCAAACTACTCACCCTTGTTCATAAAGCACTTCACACCTCCACTCCTCAATACCTGGCTGACCTCATCCACTTTCACACTCCCAGACACACTCCCCGTTCCTTTCATCTCAACCGTCTCACACTACCCCCTCCCTCCCTAGCCCACCTGCACTCTACCCGTTCCTCAGCTTTTTTTTTTCTAGGCCCTGCCCTCTGGAACTCCCTTCCCACCGCCCTCCGCCTGGAACATCATCACCCTACCTTCAAGCTGGATCTAAAGACTCACCTTTTCTCCCTTGCCTTTGGCCCTCCCTCCTCTCACCCCTAACCTTTTTTCCTATACCCTTTGATATCAACCTGCTCTCCCATTTTCTCTCTACAAAGTAATTGTTACTTTCTTTCTACTTTTCCGGCCTTGTGCCTTGCTGTTACTGTAATATTTTATTATCATTGTAAACCGCTCTGCTATTTTGAAGGGCGGTCAATCAAATCAGTAAACATAAACATACACGGTGGTACTGACCACAGACGCCTCCCTGCAGGCCTGGGGAGCTCATTGTCTTGGCAAGTGCACCCAGGGCCTGTGGTCTCCTTGAAGCTGCACAGCAGATCAATCTCCTCGAACTCAGAGCTATTCGATTAGCACTCAAAGCTTTCTCGCCTACCCTGGCTCATCAATCTGTCCTGGTTCAGACAGACAACCAGGTAGCCATGTTTTATGTGAACAAACAGGGCGGGACTGGGTCCAGAATCCTTTGTCGGGAGGCTCAGGACCTTTGTTCATTTGCCCTCAAGCACCACATACTCCTCAAGGCTGTGTACCTTCCAGGCCAGGACAACTACCTGGCAGACAGATTAAGCAGGATTCTGCAGCCCACGAGTGGCAGCTGCATCCTTCAGTAGTTCAGAAGATCTTCCTAAAATGGGGTCTCCCTTTGGTAGATCTCTCTGCCAGCCCAATGAACAAGCAACTGCCAAAGTTCTGCTCCAGGCAACCGCATCCTCTGAGAATAGCAGCAGATGCTTTTCTGATTCCATGGTCTCAGGGCCTCCTGTATGCGTTTCTTCCGACGCCCTTGGTGGCCCGAACTCTCTTCAGAATTCTTCAGGACAAGGCCTCGGTCCTGCTGGTGGCTCCCCGGTGGCCGAGACAGCCTTTGTTTCCTCTTCTGCTTCAACTGGCGGTGGATCCCCCACTGCCTCTGGGGTTGCAACCCGACCTTCTCTCACAGGAGCAGGGTTCCCTTCTGCACCCCAATCTCAAAGCTCTCAATTTGATGGCCTGGAGGCTGCAAGGGGGTAGTCTTGGCTCCCTGGGCCCTACCTCAGGAAGTTGAGGAGGTTGTCCTAGCCTCTAGGAAACAGTCCACTAGGAAAACCTATGCCCTCAAATGGAAACGGTTTTCTGTGTGGTGTCAACTACGTACAGAGGATCCTTTCTCCTGTACTGTGCCAGTAGTGCTTCAGTGCTTACTGCACTTATCAAATCAGGGACTTAAGTCCAATTCTGTTCGGGTCCACACCTCAACTCTAGCAGCTCACCACTCACCGGTGGAGGGACATTCTCTGTCAGGTCACCCCTTGGTGTCCCGCTTTCTCAGGGGCTTGTTTTTGCTCAAGCCTTCAATCCGTCCTCCTGCCCCTGAGTGGGAGCTGAATGTGGTCTTGCAGCAACTGACTCACCCACCTTTTGAGTCGATGGCTACTTGTCCACTACACTTCCTCTCCTGGAAGACACTCTTCCTGATAGCCCTTACCTCGGCTAGGCGAGTGAGTGGCCTTCAGGCCCTGGTCTGTGATAGGCCTTACACTAGGATTTATAGGAACAGGGTAGTCCTTAGGACTCATCCAAAGTTCCTCCCAAAGGTTGTATCCTCTTTCCACCTCAATCAGGAGGTGGTTCTTCCAGCATTCTTCCCTAGGCCTCATGCAAGCCAGGCTGAAGCAGTCCTGCATACCCTGGACTGTAGGAGGGCCTTATCCTTCTACCTTGACCGTACGCAGGGGCATAGAAGGGCTACTCAGCTCTTCATATCCTTTGACCCCAATAAGTTGGGGTTGGCTGTGTCCAAGCGTACCTTGTCCATCTGGGTGGCTGACTGTATCACCTGGGCTTACAAGGCGGCTGACCTTCCTTTGCAGGGTAGGGTCACGGCCCATCGTGTCAGGGCAATGGCTGCCTCAGTGGCTCATCTCCGCTCTGTGCTCTTGGTGGACATCTGCAGGGCTGCAACTTGGTCTTCAAGCCAGACTTTTGCGGCCCATTACTGTCTGGAGAGGGAGTCCCATAGGGACAGTGCTTTTGGCCAGGCAGTACTCCGGAATCTCTTTGAGGTTTAGGCAACTCCTGCCCTCTGTTGGGCTATCGGTGGAGGTTGTGTCCTTGAAAAGCCTTTTCTTTGCTGCTGAGACTAGAGGGAGTACTCTTGTTCAGCCTGGGTTCCTCGGTAGCCCAGAGCTAGGGAGTCACCCATATGTGAGGACTGACTTCCTGCTTGGTCCTGGAGAAAGAGTAGTAACTCACCTGTAACAGGTGTTCTTCAGGAGCAGCAGGAATCAGTCCTCACAACCCTCCCTCCTCCCCTTGGAGTTGCAGTTGTACATAGTTTATTTTTTCATTTTTTTGTGTGCTGTTCTTAGCTATGTCATTTGACTGAGGTAAGATGGCACCTTTAGGTGGGAAGGGAACCGCGCATGCGTGCCTGCATTCCCAAAGGCTTTCATAGAAAGCTGGGGAAATGCTCCGCTGGGGCTTCATCGGTGCCAATGACACCCATATGTGAGGACTGATTCCTGCTGCTCCTGGAGAACACCTGTTACAGGTGAGTAACTACTCTTTCTAGACCTCTGGTCAAGCCCCCCTCAATGGTTTCGGACTTTAATGTGGTTCTGGCACAATTCCTGTTGGCTCCCTTTGAGCTGCTCACTCTTGAGCGCTCTGAAATTCCTGACCTGGAAGGTCTTGTTCTTGGTGGCGGTTACTTCGGCACGCCGTGTAAGTGACCTCCAGGCATTAGTGGCTCACCCGCCATACACTAGGTTCCACTACAATAGGATGGTCTTGCGCATGCATCCGTGTTTCCTGCTAAAGGTGGTATCCATGTTCCACCTTAACCAATCTGTCGTTCTGCCAACTTTCTTCCACAGGCCACATGCCAATAGGGGGAAGGCGGTGCTGAACTGTTGGACTGTAAGCGGACTCTGACCTACCTTGAGCAGATGAAGGCACACTGTATATCCACCCAACTGTTTGTCTCTTTTGACCCTAGCAAGCTGCTGTCTGAAAATGCACTGTCTATTTGGCTAGGGGACTGCATTTCTTTTGCTTATGCCCAGGCAGGCCTGAGCCTTGATGGTCCTGTCACGGCTCACAATGTCAGAGCCATGGCTGCGTCGGTGGCCAACTTGGTTCTGTCTCCATGGAGGAGATCTGCAGGGCTGCAACATGCACTTCTGTCCACACTTCACAGCTCATTACTGTCTGGATGGGGATTCCCGATGTGACAGTAACTTTGGCCAAGCCGTACTCCAGCATCTTTTTGGGAATTAGTTTCCAACTCCTTCCCACCAGCTGTTCTGTCTGTCCAGGCTACCAAAGATTTTATTCCTATGTGGTGCTGTACACTGAAGATGCTGAATCAGTTGAGTCCCCTAGAGGGACTATCCACACTGTTTCTCTTCTCCAATTCAGTTGCCCCTGTTGAGCTTTTGACCTCCTTGGCTTTCAGTAGCCTGTAGCATGGGAGTCCCATACGTGAGCACTTACTTTCTGCTTGTCCATGGAGACAGTGTAGTTACTCACCTGTAGCAGGTGTTCTACATGGACAGCAGGAATAAGTCCTCAACCTTCCCATCTCCCCAAGGAGGAGTTTTCTGGCTACTGCTTTGATATTTTACTGGAGAAGATAGTGCCGCAGCAGGCAAGAAGGTAGGCATGCATGTGTAGAAGCTGTGGAGTGTTCCCACGCAGGGCTCCATTGGTGACATCACCCATATGTGAGGACTAATTCATACTGTCCATGGAGAACACTTGCTACAGTATTAGTAGTAGTAGTATTAGTAAGTGATTAACGATGCTTTTTTTGAAGGAGTAAACAACTGATCTACATTCACCTGTTTCACTCCATTCATTATTTTATAGACTTCTATTATATCTTTTCTCAGCTGTCTTCTTTCCAAGTGCCCCATTTACCTCTCTATCATCTAATGGCCCAACCTGCGCTCTCGCAGGTGTTTTGCTACAAATGTACTTGAAAGAAGCTTGCCGTGGAAGCAAAAACACATAATAAAATGTTTTTTCAAGTTCTCTTTGTCTGCCTTATCTGTGCTTGCATTTAACTTGCCAGTACTTATGATGTCTCGCATTTTCATCATTTGGCTCTTTTTTCCATTTTCTGAAGGATTTGCTCTTAGCTAAAATAGTCTGTCTTCACATTTAAGCCATGCTGGTTGTCATTTGGCCTGCCCTTCCACCTTTCTTAAAGCATGGAATATATCTGGTCTGGGCTTTCAAGAAAGTATTTTTAAATAATGCCCAGGCTTGATGTAAACTCTTCATCTTTACAGTTGCTCCTTTTAGTTTTTCTTAAACCATTTTCCTCTTTTTATCATAGTCTCCTTTTTGAAAGTTAAATGCCAGTGCAGTGAATTTCTTTATCCTCCCATTTATTAAATCAAATGTGATCATTATGATTACTATTGCCAAGCAGCCCTAACACCATTACCTCTTGCACTAGATCCTGCTTTCCACTAAGCACTAGGTCTAAAATAGCTTCCCCTTGTGTTGGTTCCTGAACCTGCTGCTCCATGAAGCAGTCATTTATTAAATCTAGAAACTTTATCTACCTAGCATGACCTGATGTAACATTGACCCAGTCAATATTGGGGTAATTGAAATCTCCCATTATTTAATTTATTTAACATCATTTTTTTTATACTGTCTTTCTATCAGTTAAGATGGTTTACAGTGAACTCTGTGCACTTATGTACAAGAAAAGATAATGGTATTGTGGGTCGAATAGATCTGAGTAATTTTATTGTGATGATTATGGTTTATGGTAATGCAATAGTTTTTGTCCTGAGGTCCAAAGACAAGATGCATCAAGGCGAGATAGTACAGTTGTAAACTTTGCTAACATTTCTATTAGCATTTCATCATCTGATCATTCTGGCCAGTCGGACCGTAGTACACCCCCACTGCAGTTCCCTTCCCTTTTCTACATGTAATTTCTATCCATAGAGATTCTACTGTGTATTTTGTTTTCTGCAAAACCTTTATCCTGTTTGACTCAATGCCCTCTTTAACATGGAGCCACTCCTCCACCAATCATTGTGATATAGTTTTTAGCCTCGTATCAATGTCCTATTGGTTATCCTCTGTGAATCCAGTGTATTTGTTAAATCAGTCAGGGCCTAGTAGCAGCAAAGAGCTTTGTTTAAATTTAAAACACAGAAAAAAGCTTTCTGGTTAAATTTAGACCCCAAGACTCCCTCTATCCAAGCACGGGCTGTGGGACGACTCCTGGAAATTGGTCACAGATTACCTTAGAAGCACAGGGCAGGGTACTGTGTAACAGCCAGCTTTTAATAAGTCTTCCCCAGAATGTTGCCCAGTTCCTAACAAATCCAAACCCCTCTCCTTGCACCATTGTGTTTTCCACACATTGAGACTCTGGCGCTCCGCCTGCTTCATGGGTCCTGCCCATGGAACAGGAAGAATCTGAGTAAGCTACTCTGGAAGTTCTGGATTTGAACGTTCAACCTAAAAGCCTAAATTTAGCTTTCAGAACCTCCCTCCTACGCTTTCGTATGTCATCAGTGCCAATATGTACAAAGACAGCAGGCTCCACCCGAGCACTATCTAAAATCTTATTTAGGTGGCGCATGAGGTCTGCTACCTTATTACTGAGATTAACTAAAACTGTTTCTCCGACCACTTTTGGGGTTGTGCAGTCCATGATTTACATATTTGAATGATATTTACACTGGTTACTAATGTACTGGGCGTTTACTAACTGCAGGCTTATATTAGCAATGTATCTTGGATGAGGATGGCTCACGCAGAGCAAAGCTTTTGCAGGAAAGTTTGGCACTGCTGTGAAACACAGGAATGTATGAATTAGAAGATTTATGTGCTACAGACTTGTCTTTGTTATATAGTTGCAATGCTTAATTTATCTATTGGATTTCTACAGAGATTCCTTTGGCTTGTCAGCAGTTATTCTTTTTATGAACTTTTGCTCTGTTAACCATTGAATAGCAACTTGCCATGTAGGGAACAGTAAAGAATATACCAGTATAGTAATAGCTTTCCATGTGTCAAATTTTCTTTGTGCCCTTTATTTCCTCACTTATCAGTCAAGGAGAGAGATTTGCGTTCTTTGGTTAAGTGTGGTGTTGTATCTGTGAGCCGATCGGTGTAATTCAGCACTGCTCATTCATCATCGTCCTTATGCCTGTAGAGCAGTCGTACTCAAGAGTATTGGGCACTCTAGACGAACCTTCCATTTCAGCTTGGCCACTGTTGCCGAGACCTCTGACTTCCCTGTGACTGAATCCTATGGTAGGGTCCTTCCCCCTATGAAGACACCCTTTTGCTCTGCCTCGCTTATTGCAGGCTCTCTCTTACCATGGCTCTCTGATGGAGCACAATTGTCTCCTGCATATGCACCAAACAGCACATTAGGTGGCAGTGTGCGGAAATCTGAGGCACTGCACTTTTGCCTCCTGAAGTGATACACCGTTATGAAACTGGATCACTGCAGAGACATGTGAACACTGTCAGTAACTTTTGGTGAGTTCAATAATTTGCTATCCCGTAAAACCTTTGTATTTTATAATGCCTTGCACTCATATTGTTTTTGTACATTAGTATAGAAGACATTGAGAGAATTCCCATTTTATATTCTCCAGAGAGGCACAGTTGGTAGCTGAAAACGTAACCAGTCCGACTTCATTTGTTTAACAATACATTCAGATAGAAAGACCCAATGATTTTCTCAAGTTGCCGGGCACAAACAGGTGGCTGATCATGTCCTTACAGGCAAAAATGGAGGCAAGGGAGGGGCTGGTGAAGCAGGGGGAGATGACTGGGTTATAAAGGGCAAAGGAAGCCCGAGCCCCAGCCTTTTCTACCCCTCCTCTGCAGCTTAATGGAGCAAGCAGTGTCTCCCGTCCCTTCCCATCCACTCATTAGTCGCAGCATAGCCATGGGCCTAAGGGAGCGATGGTTGTGACCTGTAAGCAAAGTGTTCTCCACCGGCAGAGACATCACATCCATGGAGAGTCGTGTCCCTCCCTTCCCTGCTTCTGCACAGGAGGAGTGAGGGACTCGCTCCTTTTTCCTAAGATGGAGCATATGAACCTGACCTTCAATGGATCAGATTTGACAACAGTGTTTGGCAAAGGAGTGCAGATAACTTTGGATGAAAGGGGATGATGCATCCTTCATAGCATATTCAAGAGGAGAGTTGCTATTGAAGCATGTTGGGGCTGGGGCTTCCACGGCCTGCCACAATTGGGACATGGTTGATGAAAGTTGGATTCAGGATTTGGTTGACGCAAATGAAGAAAAACACAAGGGGCTGTGTGCGATTCAGGAGGACACAACAAACTAGAGTTTGAAGTATGCTATATTAGGTAGTCAAGGCATGTGCTATTCACTATTGTTCAATTGTTTGACTGTTATGCTGCAGCCACCATATTAATTCCACTACTCTGTTAGTGAAGATAGTGTCCAGAATCGTCTATTCAGTAAGTTACGTTGAGAGAACTTGGAAACAGGGGGGGATTGTAAAGAAGCTATGGGACAGCAGGGGGGAATGGCAAGGAAGGTGGAGAGGTGTGGGGATGAGGGGTATGGGACAAAGGATTTCTGCCAGGAACATGATACCACCTGCCCAGATTGAGTGTATAATGAATATAGTCTACCTTGTGGTAGATGCAGCCATAAACCTGAGTAATGCAGAAACTTGGAATTACTTTTTTGCGGATGTCCAATTGCATTCGCAGCAGGTAAAGATGGAGAGGAGGGTTTAAAGATTGACTAAGCTGTCTCTTGGATATATCATGTATGTTCCAAAATAGGTTAAAATTGAACTCGACACAAATGGAGAACCTATGGATTCATAGAGATGTCTGTCTTTCAAAACTGATGTTGGCGAGGAAGGGAAGAACATAGACTAGAGCAGAGGTACTCAAATCCAGTCCTGGAGGGCCGCAAACCAGTCAAGTTTTCGGGATATCCCTAATGAATATGCATGAGATATATTTGCATGCACTGCCTCCATTGTATTTGAATCTATCTCATGCATATTCATTAGGGATTTGGAGTGGTTATTTTAATTTGCCAGTCTGAATTACTGGATAACGTGGGGTTTTTTTAAAATAATTATCTGTGCTAAACGCTTAACTAACATTCCTGTGTTGCTCCCAGGAGGAGTATTTGAGATGCCGTCTCTTGAGAATGAGGTCAAAGATTGGCTGCCTCAGTTGAGAAGCCAGCCTGTAAATAGCTATGTTTGCTGTTTCCTGTTAACTGTAAATAGTTACTATGTTGCTGTTATGTTGTGAATAGTTATGACATTGAACATTTTTGAAACATAATCTTTCTGTTCTCTATAAACCGCCCCTGATCTCTGGAAGGGGCAGTATAGAAAAATTTACAAATAAATAAATAAAATAAAATATCCAGTCAGCAAAAATCCTTTTGGGCTGAAAATGATCCTTTAAACAGACTCTCTAGATTTTAGCTTTGAAAGTTTAATTTTGGAATTTGGCTGGTTAGGGTTTTAATTTAATTGGGGATATTGAGAGATGGTGCTGGCGGCGAATACTGTGTATACCATGGACTGCCCGAAGAACAAACCAGTCGGTACTAGAGGAGATCAAACCTAAGCTTTCTTTAGAAGCTCAGATGACAAGACTTCGACTTTCATACTTCGGACACATCATGCGAAGAGAGAGATCATTAGAGAAAGACATCATGCTTGGCAAGATAGAAGGTCAACGCAAAAGAGGAAGGCCAGCAATGAGATGGATCGCTACAATAACAGCAGCTACGGGTACCAGTCTGTCAACAATGAGCCGCCTAACTGAAGACCGAACACAATTTAGGATAGCTATCCAGAGGGTCGCCATGAGTCGACTCCGACTCGACGGCACTTAACAACAACAACATTGAGAGATAGCTTAGGAAAATGGATTTATATTTGAGTACACATAAAAGGTGGTATAGCAAATACATCAGTATCAGCATTTGAAATGGTTTGTTTATTTTATATCTATAAGTTATGTTTAGTCAAGATCGCCAAGTTTGTTTTCAGGAACTTTCATACTGTGGTCTTTACATCTGCTATGTAAGTGATTGGAAGGTTTTGGCTTTTATATAATATATATACATGGTGTGATTTGTTTGATTTAATGTATTGTAAGTCTGAGAACCTAGACTGGATAAGTGATATTTGTACAGGACTTGTGTAGCTATATTACAAAATGTTGCACCATGATGCTATTAAGCAATGCAGTGACCTAGATATTTGCTCTGCATGGTTATGTAGCATGGCTGCAGCACACCTGTACCCTTTTTTTAATCACGTGATGTTTGGTATCATGCAAAGTGAGGTTACTTATCGTAACAGGGGTTCTCTGTGGACAGTAGTATAAGTCAGCCACACTTAGGTATGTCACCCTCTGGGACCGGAATAGCTCTCCCAATTAGTTAGAGGAATATTTTGTATTTTTTATATTCCTTTTGATGTGGTGCTTGCCCCCACAATCTGAGCGGCCAGAGTGATGATCTTGTCCGCCCTTTGCAGGGATAGGAAGTCATTGGATAGGGTGGTATGAATCTGGGCCCCTATGAATTCCAGTGTCTGTGCGGGGTCCAGTTGGGACTTTTTGTGGTTGAGGAAGCCCAGAGATTGTGGGAGGGACGCTGTGGTCTGGAGGGCTGCCTGTGCTTCCCTCTGCGAATGCGCTGCAATCAGCCAACAAAGTACGGGAGACATGAATGTCTGCCTTGCTCAAGTGTGTTTCAGCTACTGTTACACACTTGGGGAAGACTCTGGGTGTGGATGAGAGGCCAAATGGGAGTGCTCTGTATTGGGAGTGCTGGCTGTTCATCATGAAGCTTAGGAATTTCTTCTGGGATGGGTGCAGGGTGATGTGGGTGTAGGCATCCTGGAGGTCCAGGGAGGTGAGCCATTCATCTTGAATGAGAACATAAGAACATAAGATATGCCATACTGGGTCAGACCAAGGTCCATCAAGCCCAGTATCCTGTTTCCAACAGTGGCCAATTCAGTTCACAAGTACCTAGCAGTTTCCCCAAAAGACACAGGTTCCACAATGCTTGTATTGGGTCAAGCATTGATATCCTGGGTCCCTTAATAATGGTTTATGGACCTTTTCTCCAGGAACTTGTCCAAACCTTTTTTAAACAAATTCCAGAGTTTGATTACACGTTGAGTGAAAAAATATTTTCTCTTATTTGTCTTGAATAGTTTACCCTGTAGCTTCGTCCCCTAGTCTTTCTATATTCTGATGACGTAAACAACCGATTTACGTTTACCCATTCCACTCCATTCATTAATTATAGACTTCTATCATATCTCCCCTCAGCCTTCTCTTTTCCAGGTTAAAGAGCCCTAATCTTTTTAGCCTTTCTTCATAGGGGTATCCTTCCATCCCCTTTACCATTGTGGTGGCTCTTCTCTGAACCTTTTCTAATAACGCTATATCCTTTTTAAGATACAGAGACCAGAATTGCACACAATATTCAAGGTGCGGTCGCACCATGGAATGATACAGAGGCATTATAATATCCTTTGTTTTGTTTTCCATTCCTTTCCTTATGGTACCTAGCATTCTATTTGCTCTCTTGGCTGCCGCTACACACTGGGCGGAGGGTTTCAACACATTATCCACAATGACGCCTAAATCTTTTTCCTGGGTGGTGGTTCCTAATGTGGAACCTTGCATCGTGTAACCATAGTTCGGGTTGTTCTTCACTAGATGCATAAAAACCAAGAGAAGAATGAGGTATCCGCAGATGCAGATGGGAAAACCAGGAGCGGAACCCAAGGACCAGGCCTACACGTCGGTGTGATGCAAACAAATTTTATTGAGGGACCCAACTAAAAGGTTTCGGCCAGAAGCCGCCTTCAGGGGTCTAAAATTAAATAAATAAAACACACATTAAAACATACATATTAAATTAAATATATGGGTATAAAAATATTTGCACACACAGTATTACAAAAAGGTAAAGGAGGCAAAATATCCAAATGGACAAGACAAAGGGACACAAAAAAATCCTCTGTATAAGGGTATTACATAAAAGTATATAACTTATAAAAAAGCATATAATACATTACCACAAGGTGTAGCAACAACGTGTAAACAAGCAAAATGCTCTTCTCAATCTATGTGAGTTGGAGGAGAAATGATAACATTAAAACTCATATCATACCATGGTTACTGAGAAGTAGAAACTCATATTATACTTAAAAAAAAGGGGATTAAAAACATTCTAATCTGTTAGCATAAGCATATGCATAACCGACATTTGTTAAAAACAGATCAAACTTGACGAACAAAAAAATATCAATGAGCCAAGGAAAAGAAAACTAAAAGAAGGAGAGTGCAGACTGTATAGTGAGAGAGCGTCTCAAAACGCCCTCGATAACAAAAGTGAAACATAGTAAAAGTATCTAGCATAATAACATTGCATGAAAACCAAATTATATAAGGTGCAAGGGGGCAAAAACGTATCGTACTCTTGACAATTAGAAAGTACACATAAGGGCATTTAAACAGCAGTTGCAGAGAGCACATTGTGCTATAATATAATGTAAAGAAGCCAACCATTATTAGATGAAAAATAACTACCGTTTAACCATTATAAAAATATGTGTTGACTTGGTGTTATACGAAAGCATTATATGTGTGTGACTGAAAGTAAAGGTGTGCAGCTGTAGAATAATTGCGACATGCATCTAAAAACGTTATATGAACACAGAAAAGGACTTGAGTGGAGGCACATATGCCTATCACTGAAACGCGATAACAAATAAAGTATAACAAAGAAGAATTGGTACACGAGCCCCGTTGTTGCAGGGGGAAGCCATAAACTGAAACCAAAAGTATCTATACACTGTAGACAAATAGTGCTCTTAATTCCAAGTAACTTTATAACATAAAAGAAAAAAGAAAACGAACGAGAAAGACACAAAAGACGCTACAGACATTACCAAGAACGTTGCTATGCGCGGGAAACGGTCGCGCAGAAGCAGATGAGATATTTAAATGAAACTGAAGTAAAACTGAAAGAGTCTTTGCGAGGGAACTAATGAGTACAATTGCGTATGCAATTAAAACAGGACCGCATGACTGTCCTAATTACAACATGTTAGTAAATACACGAATACGGCTGTAAATAGTAGCTATTATATTGAGTGGGGAAAACAGATGTGAATACCCATCTAACTGATATTATGACATGCAAAACTTGCCGACAACAGCTATTGTATGGGGTAAAACTACAATTACATCATGTGCAGAAACTGAATGAATGTGGATCAACTATATAATTGCAGCCCCACTACAACGGGCATTAAACACATGTATTCGGAGGAGTTTGATACAGGTGTGCAATTATTGCAAGGAGGGGCCGTGCTATAAATGGTTGATCTCTTGATTATGAGTAATTTTAAACAAAAAAAACGAGACAAGAAAACAGAAAAAACGCGAATAAATATTAAAAATTGTTGAAGGGAAATAGAGGACTTTCTGCAGGGAAAATCATATGGAAAGATAAAAGCTGTAACAACAATTACATATATCATTGAAGGCAGGGCCATAAGTAAAACTGCATTGAAGACATTTAGGCAAATGCACACGTGCACACAAAACAACGATGTTCATCTAACTAATATTGTGGCATATGGCAAATATTAATGACGGACATTATACAAAGTGGGAGGGCCAATGAGATGATATATAGCGAACAAATTAATACAACTGCAACCAAAATACAAGGAACATGAAAACATGATTAGCAAATGAAGGGGGGGGTGACCATACATAGTTAATTATGTGGGAAAAGGGGAATAGTTAGAATTGCGAACGGTATATTGATGCGGCTTCCTACCGTAGCGCATTTATGTGAGATGTAATACTAACAAAAACACCACTGGGGACTGGCCAAGGTGCTTAATTGAGCAACAAAAGACCAATAAATGGCGAAGAAAAAATCTGTGTGTCCACGAACATATAGCGAATTGCATTAAATATTGACCAAAAAATAATGCGATGGGCAATTGCATTATGTAACGCGAGCCAGTGTTGAAATCTCCACCGTGAACTTAGCTCAAGTAGGTATTATCAAAAATAAAAATAAAAATAAATATAAAATAAATATAAAATAATCTGGAAAGACCGCAAAACCTTATAAATAATAATTAAAATAAACCTTGTGTCTACAGGAAACAGCCTAAAAAGGGGGATATCAAAAAGCTAAAAGAGGGGACCAGAGTCTATTAAAATACAAAAACAAATTAATAAATAAAAAAGGGAGAGGGATTACATAATACAAACTAAAATTGTGACATCAAATTGGACAACTGTAAAAACTTATCAAACAATAAATAGGAAGACATTAATAATAATTGTGTACTTAATATCAAGAACAAATTATTGTAAGGGGGAACTGACTACAGATTACTATGTGTAAAACTTAAATCATATGAGGTAAAGCAAAGAATCTTAAGTAAATACGATGTTAAAAAATATGGGTGAATAAATACATACTAATCAAACTTATACCATAAGATAAATGAAACATACATATCTAAGTAAAAAACCATAAAAACTTAAAAAGGATAAATAGGAAAACATTAATGATGATTAGCGTATACCTGATATTGGTAAAATTTCATGTAAGAAAAACTTAATACATAATACTATGGTGTTATATTTTAAACATGAAAAATTTTTGCAATAGAACACATCACAAACAAAGAATCATAAATAAACACGATTTTAAAAAGTAGATAAATAAATAAATACGTACATACTAATCAAACTTGTATCATAAAATGAATAAAACATACAATATTTTAAAAATATGTAGAACCTTGTACTGATGAGTTGAGTTAATCGTACGTAGCATAAATAGAGGGGCAGAAATACTCTGTAAATCACAGAAAATGATGATACTCAATTTCTTTATTCAAACCGTGTGGGACTACTGTGTTAAAAGAGAAAATATAACGCTGTTCTTCTTGAGTTAGACGTCGATCGCGATCACCACCACGAGGGGGGGTTTTCATTTGTTTAATAATGAAGAACTTTAAATCGTCAAGGTTGTGTTGCGACATATACCAGTGTTCAACTAGAAGGGCCGTGATAATTTTTCATCGTATACAGCTTTTGTGTTCCAGGATGCGTGTCCTAACTGACCGAATAGTCTTACCTACATAGAGTAGAGGACAAGGACAAACAATGACATACACAACATATGAAGAGTTGCAATCAGTTCTAGCATGTAGTTTGTATCGTACTTGGGTAACAGGGTGTGAAAATACAGATAATGTGAGAGTATGTTTACAAACAGAGCATTTGTTGCAGCTGAAATGTCCTTTATCTTTAGTACTTGAACTTGAACTCGTGGGCATAAAAGAAGAAACTAATTTGTCAGCCAAATTACAGCCCCTATTGTAGGCGATCATAAGATGCTGATTAGAAAAACATGAGCTGGTTTGCAGAATATGCCAATGGGCTTTAAGGATCTTCTGTATCTTCCATGCTAAATGTGAAAATTTGAAAACGCCAACAAATTTGTCATGAGAACGTTTGGCTTTAGGTAAAAGCAAATCTTGCCTGTCAGAGGAACAGGCACGTTGAAAACCACTAATGATACGTTCTGAAGGATATCCTCTGGCTTTAAACCGTGCTGCCATGTCATTGGATTTGTCTACAAAATCATCAAAATCAGTACAGAGCCTGCGAAGCCGTAAAAACTGTGAAACTGGTAAATTATTTTTGATATGGCTATTGTGAAAACTATCAAACCGTAATAATTTGTTTTTGTCTGTGGGTTTACGGTAGATGGAAGTCTTAAAGCCAGACGTGGATTTCTTAATTACAAGGTCTAAAAATGGTAAATCAGTAGTACTTGATTGCATCTTAAATTTCAAGTTGTGATCAAGGGTGTTAAGCCAAGCATAAAATTCTTGAAGATGATCTTGAGTGCCTCGCCATAAAATTAAAATATCAATATATCGTTTCCAAGAGTGTATCTGAGAGGAATAGGGGCAATCCACAAGATAAGTGGCCTCAAATTCAGCCACGTACAGATTTGCTATGTCTGGTGCCATGGAGACACCCATGGCCGTACCTTTGATCTGTTGGTAAAATTTTCCATTAAACAAAAAATAGTTTCGTGTCAGAGCAAATTGTGCCAACTCAATAAGAAAATGGGTGGGTGTACGAACTGGCAAAGGACGTAAATTCAAATATTTGGTGAGGATCACCAAGGCTTCTTTCTGCGGTATGTTTGTGTATAGTGATTCAATATCTAATGTCACAAGTATGATGGAAGAAATGTCAATGTCAACAGTATCCAAAAAGGAAATATCAGCAGCATCTCTGACGTAAGAAGTAATGCCTGGGATAAAGGGTCGTAAGAACACATCAATAAACTTAGACAAGGGTTCGAGGACGGAAACAATGCCAGACACTATAGGACGTCCTGGAGGAGCAGTAAGGGACTTGTGGATTTTGGGAATGGTATATATCGTTGGAACAACCGGATGTTTAACCAACAAAAAAGCATACTCACGAGGCGTGAGAAAACCTGCTTGTAAGCCATACTGCAGACATGAGTCAATTTCAATCTTCAAGGATGGAGTGGGATCGCAAGGTAAAATGTGGTAAAAATCCTGATCGTTAAGTTGACTGGATAACTCTTGAATATAATGTGTGATCTAAAATCACAATCCCGCCTCCCTTGTCGGCCGGTTTTATAATAATGTCTGAACGTGTGTTGAGGGTAGACAAGGCAACCCTCTCTTGTCGTGTGAGGTTGGAGTACCTGCACCTAGATTTCTTTTCCATACTTTCAATATCTCTTAAAACGCATTTCGTGAATGTATGCACCAAAGGGTCAACAGGGCCAGGAGGAACCCAACGAGATTTAGCTCGCACAACAGAGAGATCCGTTGTAGGGCGAGGTTTTTCAGAAAAGAATTTCTTAATTTGTAATTTCCGAAAGAATTTGTAAAGGTCTACCCGAGTCTGGAAAGCATCGTAACGTGCTGTGGGAACAAAGGACAACCCTTTTTGTAAGAGGTCAAGTTCTGTTTCGGTAAGAATAACCTGAGACAAATTGATTACAGGTAGATCAAATTGTGCTGATTTCTGTGTGACTATAGGGATATCCTGACTCAATATTCGTGAAAATGATTTTGCGGTGGTCGGAATGATTGGCCTCTGCCTCTCCCTCTCCCTCTGAATTCTAGGCGGAAGGGAGGGGGTTTCTTGGACTTGCGTTGTGCCGATTCCCTTTCCCACAAATCCTCGAACAAAAAATCCTTAGAGGTGCATGGAGAGTTAGGGAGGGGGGTAGAGACAGGGGAGGCAAAGAGTTCTGATTCGCTACGAATGCATTTCTTACTCCTTTCTGTTTGATCATCGTGCTTACGGACTGGGGAATCATGTTTTCTAAAATTACTAGAGTCATCAAACCTGTGACTAGAGGATTCTGGTCTCTTAGAGTAATGACCATTTTGATTATTACTCCTACGGTATTGATTACGAGAGTAATCATGTCTGCTGGAATAGTCATTATTGCGGTTATTAGAATTATCGTATCTGCTGGAATAATCATTATCACGGTTGTTAGAAATGTCATCCTTAAAACTCACTTGGCGTGACCCATTAAAAGCAGCCCTAGGTTTTAAACCATAAGTATACATTGTCATTTTTATAGTCAAGTTCATCCCGTTTGTGTTTATCAAGCTTCATCCTTTTGATTTCTCTGCGATATTCTTCCAACTTTTTATTGTAGTCTCCAAATAATCTTTCGAAATGTCTATCTTCAGATTTCAAAACGTCCGTTTTTTTTCTCAGCTTCTATGCGGATCTTCTCAGCCTTCTTTTTAGATGTCTCAGCCAGCAAAACCATGAGGTCAAGAGAGCACTTATTTAGGATGGCGCACCACCTATCCATGAATGGCTTATCATCCCGAAACATGTTCGGTTCTCTGGTCATCCTTAGGCCTCTTGGAATCCGTTTAACTCTACAATATTGTAGCATGCTGGCATAATGTAGCTCATAGCGGATGGCAGCTTTCTTAGTGCGGATTAAGTCAATCCAACGATCTGCAAGACTTGTATCCTCAGACTCGTCTTCCACTAAGGGAGGTTCTTTAAGTAGATGATTCAGGTGTTCTTCAGAATAACTGAAGATATTATCCCATTGTGTGTAGGCCATGGAAACTTCAATTAAGAAGAAAAACCAAGAGAAGAATGAGGTATCCGCAGATGCAGGTGGGAAAACCAGGAGCGGAACCCAGGGACCAGGCCTACAGCTTTTTTAGTTTTCGTTTCCTTGGCTCATTGATAATATTTTTTTGTTCGTCAAGTTTGATCTGTTAACAAATGTTGGTTATGCATATATGCTTATGCTAACAGATTAGAATGTTTTTAATCCCCTTTTTTAAGTATAATATGAGTTTCTACTTCTCAGTAACCATGGTATGATATGAGTTTTAATGTTATCATTTCTCCTCCAACTCACATAGATTGAGAAGAGCATTTTGCTTGTTTACACGTTGTTGCTACACCTTGTGGTAATGTATTATATGCTTTTTTATAAGTTATATACTTTTATGTAATACCCTTATACAGAGGATTTTTTTGTGTCCCTTTGTCTTGTCCATTTGGATATTTTGCCTCCTTTACCTTTTTGTAATACTGTGTGTGCAAATATTTTTATACCCATATATTTTTTAATTTAATATGTATGTTTTAATATGTGTTTTATTTATTTAATTTTAGACCCCTGAAGAAGGCTTCTGGCCGAAACCTTTTAGTTGGGTCCCTCAATAAAATTTGTTTGCATCATCACACCGACGTGTAGGCCTGGTCCTTGGGTTCTGCTCCTGGTTTTCCCACCTTCACTAGATGCATAACTTTGCACTTGTCCACATTAAATTCCATCTGCCAGTTTGATGCCCAGTCTTCCAATTTATCAAGATCCTCTTGCAATTTTCCACAGTCCTCATGGGTTTTAACAACTTTAAATAGTTTTGTCATCTGCAAATTTGATAACCTCACTCATTATTCCCTTTTCCAGGTCATTTATGAATATGTCAAAAAGCAGCAGACCCAGCACAGATCCCTGAGGTACAGCACTATTCACCTTTCTCCATTGGGAAAATTGGCCATTTAGCCCTATTCTCTGCTTTCTACGTTTTAAAAACCAGTTCCTGATCCACAATAGTACATTGCCTCCTATCCCATGACTCTTTAGTTTTGCCAAAAGTCTCTGATAAGGGACCTTGTCAAAGGCTTTCTGAAAGTCCAAATATACTATATCAACCGACTCACCTTTGTCTACCTGTTTTGTTCACACCTTCAAAAAAAAAACATAACAGATTAGTAAGACAAGATCTTCCTTGCCTAAAGCCATGTTGGTTGACTCCCATTAAGCCATGACTATCTACATGTTCAGCAATTTTGTTCTTTGATGGTTTCTACCATTTTCCCAGTACTGATGTCAGGCGGTCTGTAGTTTCCTGGATCACCCCTGGAACCCTTTTTAAAAATTGGCGTTACGTTGGCCATCCAATCTTCAGGTATTACAGATGATTTTAATGATAGTTCACAGATTACTAATAGCAGGTCTGCAATCTCATATTTCAATGTAATTTCAATGTAATTTCAGTTTGTTCAATGTAAACCGCACTGATGCAGAATAGCGCGGTATATAAGAGAAAAATAAATAAATAAATTTCAGTTCTTTCAACACCCTTGGATGTATACCATCCAGTCCAGGTGATTTGCTACTCTTCAGTTAATCAAATAGTTGTAATACATCTTCCCGATGTATCACTATTTCCTTCAATTCTTCTGCACCTTTAAATATCACTTCAGTTATGGGTAACATCCCTACATCTTCCTTAGTAAAGACCGAAGCAAAGAATTCATTCAGTCTCTCCACTATCACCTTGTTGCCTCTTAGTGCCCCTTCAACCCCTCTGTCATCTAATGGACCATTCTTAACTTCTCCTTGAGGACCTGTTTGAGTAATCTGAGGTCGAGGATGGGGTCCCATTCCCCCGACTTCTTTTGTACAAAGAAGTAGCATGGGTAGAAACCTTGGTTGATCTGGGCATCTGGGACCGGTTCTATGGCCTCTAACTGTAGGAGGTGCTGCGTTTCTCAGGAGTGCGGGTGGCTTTGCCCTGGGGCCTTGCGAGCGGTGTGGTGGGTGGAGTTTTGTAGGAAGCAGATGGAGAGTCCTTTGCGGATGATCTTGAGTACCCAGCTATTGGACGAGATGTCCTCCAGGCTTCCGTGAAGCAGGAGAGGCATCCCCCCACTGCAACTCTCCTTGTCCGGATGGTCAAAAGCCCAGGGTCACCTAGGAGGAGGAAGGCTGGGATTTCTGCTGCTTTCTCTCCCTCTGTTATGGCTTGTTTTGGTAGGAGTTCTGGTACCATTGTGGTTTGTGGTAGCTGGTGTGATTGATATGGGTTGTAGTTCCAAGAGGGGGGTAGTATGGCTTTTGTGAGTTGTTTCAGAGGTCACTGACAGGTGAGTCCCTCATTGGAGAGGGTCTGTAGTGTCATGCAGTCGTCCTTTAGTCCGTCCAGAGTTTCCTAGACCTTGTTGCCAAAGAGGCTGTCCCCTGCGCATGGGGTGTTTGCAATGCATCATGGGTGTCCTTGCGGAGGTCAGATGCTCTTAGCCATGCAAACCCGCCTGGCAGCAATTGCTGTCCCTGTGGTGTAGGAAGTGGTCTCGAAGGCATCAACGGAAGATCGGATGAGGTGTTTTCTGCAGTCCCCTAAATCTTTGAGAATGGAGGTAAGGTTGTTGCGGGCATCTAGGGTCAGGGAGGGGAGTGCTTCCCTGGTTTTGGTCATCATCTGGAATTGGTGGGCAGCGATTATCGCACTGAGCATGACACTCTGGCAGACTTTCTCACCCCATCCAGGGTGTGTGGCTCCTTCCCTAGTGGAGTGTTGGGTTGATTGCGTGAATTCTTGTTGTGCTTCAGTGCGGACTCCCAGCACAGTGGACTGGTGTGGGAGCTGGGGCTTGTCAAAGCCAGGGGTTGGTCAGGCCTGGTTCTTCAGGTCAAGTCATTTTGTGGTTGCCTGTGCTGTGGCAGGGGTCTGCCAAATTCTGTCTCTGCAATCCAGCAGAACTTGGTGATGGGGACCTGCCACCATGGTCTTTGGTGAGTCCAAGTACTTGAGGATAACCCAGAACCTCATTTCTGGGGTCTGGAGTGTACTTTGGTAACAGCCCTAGGTATGCTGTGATCTTCTGGGGAAAGTTTGGGTATGTCAGGTCCTCTGGGGGGGGAAGCAGGTGGGGGGGGTGGTGGTCGCTTCCAGGATAGGGCCTGGAGGTTGTGGAGATGCAATTGGTGGTCCTTCGCCATCTGACCCCCAGGCTGGGTCTGCGTGGTCCAGACGCTCCCCCTCTTCACCCCGAGTATGGATCTTCCATCTGTGGTGAACAGTTTGGGTGTGCCAGGATACATTGCGGGGTTGGGGTGGCTGAGATGTGGATCAGGAGCTGTTGGACCATGAAGCGCCCCCAAAGTTCCATCAGTTTCAGTTGCTGCAGGGCGGCCCTGGGTGTAAAAACATTGTCCATTTCCCCCCTGCCTGGTCCTGAATGTGGTACAGTGCTGGAGACGGCTAGCAGATGGTGTGCAGGAGCCATTGCAGGATCATCAGGGCTGAGTCACTTGGTCGGAGGCTCCAAGCGATGAGGAAGTGGAGGATAGCCTGCTGTGCCTGTGGCATCTATCGTGCTGGGAATGAGGGCGGAGAGCTGAGGAGGAGTGGCAGTGTCCCTGAAGGTGATGAGGACCTGCTGCGATAGCGGTGTCTGCTTTCGCAGCGGTGATTTCTCCGGTGGCGTCTGCTCTTGCGGTGCCAATAGTAGTGGCGGAGTTCTGCCCTCCCCCCCTCCCCCGAGTAAGGCTGGTGTTTCTGGGATCAGAGGAGGCCGCAGACAGTCCATTCGGTTGCAGGCTGCGGGCCTTGGGTGAGTAAGTTGCAGTTACTGGGGCAGTTCGGGAGTGCGGGGGAGGTCTGGATGCTGCAGAGAGGAGGAGGGCAGGATCTGAAAGCACTGCAGTTCTTGTGAGCAGCGGGCAGGCAATTGGGCCTGGAGGGAGGAGTGCCAGGATAAGAACTTATCTCCGGTATCGCTGGACACGTGGGAGAGGTCACTGGACACTGTCTCCCATGGCTGCGATGGTTTTGCTCACTCCACTTGGGATCAGCGGGGGCGGCAGCTAGTCTATGTCCTTACTCCTCTCCTGTTTCCCGAGCATGTGCATTGGCTTGTGGTATCGGGGGCATTGTTTCCTGGTCCCTGGTGATCTTGTATTTTGCAGCTGGAACATCTTAAGGATGGATGCCTGTTTTTAATATGCTCTTGTGTTTGGTTCTTGTTGGCTTTTTTTGGTGAGAGTAGGAGATCTGAGATTTTTCCATTCCCGGTCCCGAATGGCGGTTGAAAAAAAACTGTAGCAGGAAGGGCTGGACCCATGAAACAGGAAGGGGAAACGGGAAGTCTGAGGAATCCAAAAAAAAAAAAGAATTCCTCTGAGCTATTGGGAGAGCT
>CM066044.1:148167863-148234963 GCA_033557465.1 Ichthyophis bannanicus
ATAGCAATTCTAAGTTAAGCACAATCTGCTCATTGAGCTGTATCATACCAATTTCTCTGATGTCTGTGGAGTGTGTTTCAGGTCTGGTGTCTGACAGTGTTCACCACCGGGGAGTGACCCCAACAGTATTGGTACCATAGCCATGCCTGCGCTGTGCCCAGGACTGGTGAGGTGGCCAGGGCTGCCAAAAGCCTCTATATTTGCACAATGCTGGCATAGGTGTGGGAGTGTGTGTCTGTCCATCCAGTGTGTGGTGGTTGCCAACACCTTACTCAGCCCACACTGTTTGCACTGTGTCCAGTGTTAGCTTGCCTATGTGCATAATGAGGAGCAAGGTACTGTGGGTATAGCCCGGACAGGGTGGCCTGGGCAGGATGCATCTGCACAGGGCATAGGGCAATGGCTGGGACATTGTAGTGGCCGGCCACCACCTGCACGGACAGGGTGGCCACAGCATGTCCTGCTGGGAGGTCACTCTCACCCTGACTGAGCAGTGACCATGGCATGGCTAGGTTCCCCCATAGTGCTATATAGTATTTCTCTCAAGTGATATATATGGGTTCCCTTTTTTGGGGCCCAATCACTGACCTATCTGCTTGGTGGGTGTGCTGACATCCCAGTTTTGGGTGCACACATTTCCTCCAGTAATATGCCCACTATGGACTAGCTAGCAGACTGGTTGCAGTTAGTATGTGTATGGCTGGAAACACCTGGCAGGGGTGCAGCGGCTGGAGATTCACTGTGCTCGATGCTGGAGAATGTCAGCTAGTGGTGGGGGGCAGCTGAGCATTTCCAGGCCTCCTGTTTGTCTGCTTGTCTCCTTATGGATGCGTACAGAAACGCAGGGACTGCCCTCTAGGTTTGGTCTGTCCCCCAGCTGGACTGAGGTTGCGGTCCCCTCTACCGCCACCATTGGAGTGATGTAGAATGTGGATCGGTTGGTGGGAGATCCTGAGCGCCAGAGGGCATGTTGGGTGGTACTACATAATCCGCCTATGGGTCCAAACAGGCTCCCCCCCCCCCCCCCGATCACCAAATCATGTGGCCATGGCAACCACACAGGATATGCACTATTATGGGTGCATAATCGTCCTCAAGGGCTAAACGTGACTGGGAAATACAGATGGACACAGGTTGGAGTCCGAAGTGTATCTGCAAGACCGACCTAATCACACACTGGCACTGATGGGGACCCGCCGCATAGCCTATCTCAGCTAAGCCAGGTGATGTGGGACATGGTGCTGGGTGGCCCACCTCACCCTCGGGGTGAGCACAGGACCCGAACAATGTGAAGGTCAGTAGTTACTCGGTGCCAGGAACACCCATGGTCAGTACTCCCTATTCGGCTGAGGTGCTGTGGGGGTGCATTTACCCCATCCTGTGGTTATGTAGAATGCTGATTTGCATGTGCAGTGCATCATGGGTATGGGTGGTTTAACCCTATCCTGGTAACCAACGCAGACAGTTCATGTGGTGGGCCTGCAGTCCTACTGTAGCCAGGCCAGGAGTTAGCTAGTCAGCTATGGAGATGTAGCCCCCTGGTGACGTCACTGCAGGTGGAGCCAGAGGTCATGGGTTTGATCCCACAGTGGGGTTATTTGATAGGGCTGTCCTGAGGCATTTTCTTTCTTAATTTAAAATAGTGCTGCCAGACAAAAAACACCCTCGGTACTGTAGCCTGAAGGTGCCTCGAAAGCGCTCTATAAAGCGCCCTATAAGGTGTCCCTATAGGGAAACATTAAAAGGTGCCGTGGCAGACAGTGCAACTTATAATGTGGGGCTTCAGGAGTGCCCCATAGGGTGCATGATGCGGCACCTTAGGTTATGGCACTGTGAGGGTGTGTTTGAGGCAGCACAAATCAAAATAAAACCCAAACGCCGCACAAACCACTGCTGATATTAACGGGTCATGGTTCCGGCAGTAATATGCAATAGCCACACTGGGGGATTGAACCCATGAAACCCTGTTACATCAGGGCAGTCTGTCAACCAATGTGCTACACCGCTGCCACTAGGTCTGTATGTGAGGCACCACGACCTCCGATTAACGCACATTAACGTGGCACGCGGTACCTCCATCATG
Source organism: Ichthyophis bannanicus (assembly GCA_033557465.1). Taxonomy (NCBI): domain Eukaryota; kingdom Metazoa; phylum Chordata; class Amphibia; order Gymnophiona; family Ichthyophiidae; genus Ichthyophis; species Ichthyophis bannanicus. The sequence goes on from CM066044.1 coordinate 148,169,947, forward strand.
TCATAGTGTGCGCCAACGCAACCTATTGCGCGAGTCCTACGTTTAGACCAGAAGGCCCCCCCCCCCCTTAGGGCAGCCTGAAACATCATTGCTGGGCTCACATTGAGATGGATTAGTCAAACATACCCCATGGCCACACACAACCCCATATCACCAGGGGGACTGACCGCCCACGGTGCTGGGCTCTCAGGACTCCTTGGTCTAACTGTTTAACCAGTCATTGCTATGTGAAAAGGCATAGCACACCGGTTCCAGACCAATGCCCTAGGAAACCAGTGGTGATGGGTTCGAAGGGACCCAAGGTTGTAAACAACCAGAGAAAATTCATAAAAATCTAATTGTGTTTTTAAATGTCAGACACATCAGTGCAATGTGTGTCTGCAGCATAGATCCGTATAAATATTGTTGGCGACACCATATCCTGTGCGGCAGAAAGATGTGCACAGCGCGCGTAGGCCCAACTGTGCACGTTGCGGCGCGCCTGCGCGTGCGTGCGTGCGTACGTGCGTTCCTCAGCAGGGCATTGGTGAAAATGGCCACCAGATCGAGGAAGCCTGCTTTCACCAGGCAGGAGCTGCACCACCTGGCAGGGCTCATTGCAAGGAGGCAGCACAAGCTGTTTCGCCTGGCTCCTCCAGGCGGGCAGAACCTGGCGGAGGGTCCGGAGAGCCTAGGGACTGTGTGACACAAGCGGTTTTTTGGGGGTTGGGTGGTTGAAAAAATGGTTGTCTACAATCGTGTGGCAGACCTATCCCACGTGAGGTTAAAAGTGGTATGTGGGACAGGTCAGTATATGCCCATATACATATCCAGTGATTGATTGTAGCTGTATGCATGCTGCCTGTGTGTAGGTAGTCTATCTGCAGTTATGTGTTATCAGGTAAACCCACATGGCCATATTGTTCTATGTAATCACATCTGAGTGGTTTCCCTTTACCCAGGGGGCTAAGGACCTGCCTTCACAGAGTTCCTGATTGCCATCCTGGTGTCATGGGCCAAAAAGCTGCTGCTGTTGATGTGGCTAAAACACACCGTAACACACGTAGCCCCATAGATCTGCCTAAGTTTTGAGGTTGTTCTAAACATCATGCCTGTTATGGTGGGTTCTGCATTGCAGGGCTTAACACATCTGCCCGCACCCCCAGGGAGTCGTGAAAAATGTGCCCCAAATGGTATGTTAGTCCCCCTGGTGATATGGTTGTGTGTGGCCCAGCAGTCTAAAACATCTGCCCTACCCCCAGTTGCCCGGAGAGTCCATTAAAGTGCGTCCCCAGCACTCCTGGTGGTATGGAATATGCTGCTGTTGCTGTTTTCCAATGCCTCCTATCCCCAGGAGCCCTGCCCATCATAGTTGGCTGCCAGTCACCCTGGTGATATGGGGTTGTGCGTGCCTATGCAGTTCCAAACATCGTCCCTATCCCCAGGAGTCCTGAGAGCCCATCAAAGTGAGCTGTCAGTCACCTGGTGATATGGGTAATGCTGCTGCTGATTGTATCATAACTCACCCCACCCCCAGGAGTCCTGAGACCTGTGTAAGGTGTCCTGTCAGTCACCCTGGTGCTATGGTGTATGTTGATGATGATGTGTGCTAGGACACCCAACCCCCAGGAGGCCTGAGACCTGATTGCAACGGTGGGCATGTCATTCAGCATTCAGATATTGTGTTAGGTTATGGCGGATAGGTTGCACATCTCCCCTAGTCCGTGAGGTCAACACCTCATCGCACATGTCTTTGATGTATCCAGATGTTATGGTAGGTGCAGATGTGGATGTGCTTAACAGCACCCCACCCCCATGAGCTATGAGATCTGATTACAAAGGCCTGTAACAGAGCCATGTCCCCAGAACTGTATGCTGAGTCAGGTCACACATCTGCCCACTCGCCAGGAATCCCACACCTGGTTGCAGACGAACATTACAGATGCTGTTGGAAGGATACATGCACCTGTTGGGGTTGCACAGCACAGCCTGAAACCCAGACATGAGCACAGGTGGCAATAGGCTATTCCGGTGCGATGGCCCCTGCCCCTGGTGTTGGCAGCCACACCTGCCCTAACCATACAAGGCCCAGGACATAGGAACATAACACCATAAGATAGGCATACTGGGTCAGACCCATGGTCCATCAATGCCCAGTATGCTCTTTCCAACAGTGGCCAATCTAGGTCATACGTACCTAGCAGTATCCCCAAGAGAGACAGGTTCCACAATGCTTGTAGTGGGTTCAAGCATTGCTATCCTGGGCCTCGTAGAAAGCCAAATGGCATGGTAGTGGCCCCTGGCAAGGTGCATAGGGCCACCCACCCAACGTCCCATGTATGGACACATCACCCATGTGTGTTAGGATATCATGTTGCTAGTGGGGTTGGGTCGGATGACGTGTGTAGATCATGACAAAACAAACGTGTTCACCAGACCACATACGGGGTTAGGGGGGTACCCTGGACACCATCATTGCCAACCCAAATGTGGCATGGTCGTGCCATGTCATGCAAGGGGGCCACAGGGGAATGGAATGGTGTGTTCAGGGTGCCACGCACACTGCACATAGGTGTCACTGCACACATGCCCAGACCCACAGCTACGCATGCAGGTGGCACTGGGAACAGTTAATCTCCAGGAACAAGCAGGAATTAGTCTTCACATGTGGGTATCGTTCGGTACCGACAGAGCCTGCTCAGGAACGCTCCCACAGCTTTTGGGAGCATCCCACAGCGCCTGCGTGCTGCCTTCCCGCCTTTCCCAACTGCCTCTCTCCAGTTCTTCGTTTTCCACAGAGCCAGCAGGTGCATTCGCATATCGCAGAAAAACTTCTATTCTATTGCCACTCCTGTGGCAACGTCTGCCTTCTTTTGACCGGAATCGTTCTAGCCAACTCGTCCTTAGACATTTGTACCCACGAAATACTACGTAGCCACTGCTCCCTTAGGGTGCAGTATTTGCAATTATAGGGTTTTATCCCTGATTCCCACCGGTCTTTTTCTAAAAGTTGAGATTTCCTCACACAAAAAAAAAAAGACAAAACAGAGGGAAAACCTCCTTTGTAGGTCTCCCCTCGGTTTGGGCTTTAGCCCTAATCCCTTCTCCATCATGGAAAAACCACTCCTCGGGTTTTAAAAAATGCTCAAAATGTGCCGGTACATCTCCATCAATGACACCCATGATTGGTGTCTCAAGCTTAGGGCCGGATCAGCTCCATGTCTGAATGTTTCGCCTGTGGGAATGTATTAAGTCCAAGCATGGGGTCGGAAGACAGACAGAGCAGCCATAGCTCAGCTACCTCCTCTTTCCCTCTGATGCCAGGCCTTCGGTGGCATCGACGGTCTTCAAGGGTCCTTCCTCTTACTCCTGTCGGGATACTCGGTGTGAATCCTCAAAAACTACCAAATTCTGCGCCGTTCCTTCAAAGGGTAGATCCTCCTCTCCAAACCATCAGGATGCCTCCGGCGTTGCCCTTGAGGAACACGCTCCGGCCAAACAGCCCCGGCGGGAGTCTTCGGCCTCCAAAGCCACTTTGGGGCTCCAGGAAGTTCTCGAGGCCTCAACCTCGTCCGAACTCCTGGTGCCATGCTCTGGGGTACCGGCTTTGGCCGGTACCGATACACAAGCATCGGCAGCGTTGATGGACCAGAGGATCCAGGCCATCGAACACAGTCTGGCGGCTATCCTTGCGGCATCGAAGCCCTCGGTACTGCCCCAGACCCCGCAAATTGCAGCACCAGTATCCGCACCGATTGCGGTATCGGCATCGGCAACCGCACCATTGGTGCCGATGAGTACCGGTATCCTCACACCCCGGTACCGGGCCACTCCGATACCGACACCGATCGGTACCGATACTGCACTTTACCTGAGCACCCTCAGAGAAGATACTTCCAATCTTCTGAGGAGTCTGACTCCGACAGCTCAGAGGGTACCGATGTACCTCTCCAGGAGGAGCCTGCTTCTCCCAAGAGGAGAATGTCGCCTCCTGAGGATATGTCCTTCCAGGATTTCATCAGAGATGTAGCCAAGGGCCTCTCCATTTCAGTAGCAACTGAATCTGAGCACAGGACACAGGAGCTAGAGATTCTCCAATATCCCCAAGGAGGCAGCCACCCTGCCAATACATCAGATCTTACAGGATCTTCTTTTGAGAATGTGGGAGACTCCTCTTACCACCTCTCCACATTCTCGCAGGCTGGATACTATGTATCGTGTGCCTCCGTCCCCTGGTTTTCATAAAATACAGCTCACTCATCACTCCATCGTGGTGGAGTATGCTATGAGGAGAATTAAAAGTTACAAACGACATGCCTCCAACCCTCCTGGTAGGGAGTGTAAGACCTTAGATGCTTTTGGTCGCCGTGTCTTCCAAACATCCCATTGCTTTCAGGCAGGATTAAGTCTTCCTATATCCTGTACAATGGGAATGTTCCTGAAGGAGGTCACAGGAGGATCTAGAATGCTAAGTCCTCTTCTCCCAGGATGACAGAGAGGACAAGCGGACTATTTAGCACTTGTCAAGCATTGCCCAGAACATTTCTAAAGTTGTCAACAGAGGCAGCTTTTGACTGTTTTGAGGGCATAGGCAGAGGTCTCTGCCATTGCCAATTGGGGCAAGGAGACTTGCCTGGCTGCAAGACCTCTAACCTGCCGAAACACTGGGTACAGGATAAAACTGGGTAACATACCTGTACTGTGTTGAAAACCTTTTTGGGAAGAATGGCATGGAAAAAAAGCCACAAAGAATTGGAATGCTGATCAATTCTACCTTGACCAGGCTTTCAAAAAAAATGTGTAGATCCTGCAAAGAACGCTTTCAAAAAGCCTTTCTTCTCCAAAAAGAAAGGATACTGATCAGCCTATGCCTCAGCAAGGACAACCTGCAGGACAAGCTGCTAGAAAGGGTTCAACAATCTACTAAAGCAGAGAAAAGCCGAGAGCTACTCAGCCTCAGCAGCACCCAGCAGCCTCAGCCCCCGCAGGGCCTTCTTTGAGTCCTTGATAGAGAACTTGCCCTTCCTGGCCCGCCAGGGAAAACAACCTGCAACAATCCCAGGAAGGTTCGGGTCACCTCATCCCCAGATGGAGGCAAATAACATCAGAATTCACTGGACTCTGTCCAAATAGAAGAGGATACAGGCTTCATTCCCAAAGCCTGCCTCCGCAACAATAGTAAGGAAGTTCAGTTCTCAAAATTACCCCCAACTGAATCCAGAGTTAAAACGTTTCCTAGCTGCAAGGAGCAATAGGAGAGTTACCTCTTCTTCAACAGGTTTTCCCGGGTTCTGCTCTCCCCTATTTCCTCATACCACAGAAAACAGGGGGTCACAGACCCATTTTAGATCTCAGAGAACTGAACAAGTTCTTTTTCAAAGAGCATTCAAAATGATTTTCTCTAGGAACCTTACTTCCTTACCTCCACAGCCAGGACTGGCTTTGTTCTCTAGATCCTCAAGGATGCGGACACCCATTGTTCTCATCCACCAATCACACCGAATGTTCCATCGGTTTCCCTATCAAGGAAAGCACTATCAATACAAAGTTCTTCCCTTCGGCCTTGCCTCAGCACCCAGAGTATTCACAAAGTGCATGGCCTGTGGTAGCCTCTTTTCTACGTCACCAGGGGAATATTTGTCTTCCCCTACTTAGACTCTTAACTCATCCGGGCAGAGTCACAAACACAAGCCCAGGCCTCTCTCTCTTACAGCAATGCGTTGACTCCAATATCTAGGCCTTGTCATAACTCTCCAAGAATCCTTTTCTAACTCCCATGCAATCGCTGGAGTTCATAGGAGCAAGGCTAGATCCCAGACTGGCAAAGGCACACCTGCCTCAGCCTCGCTGTCCTCGCATTGTGCAACTGGTTTCTTCAGCCCTACACAAAGAGCTCACTCTCTCGGCTCGAGAGATGCTTCAGCTGCTGGGGCACATGGCATCTATGGTGCATGTGGTCCCCTACGCTCATCTCCCACATTAGAGCAGCCGAAACAAAAAACAAGTTGCCCTCTCTTCGCCAGTGGACTCAAGCAACAGGGCTGTCTTTCAGATCTGATAGTTAAACTCACACTGCCTTACCTTGTACCTGGACTGGTGGCGGTCACCACAAAACCTGTTGGAGGGTTCCCCCTTTCCTGAAACCCCCTTCTCAGATCACCTAACAACTATGCCTCCAAAGTGGGGTGGGGTGCTCATCTACTGGACACCTCCACCCAATTCACCTGGAATTCTCAGGGAGATTTTTAATTTCCACAGCAATCTGTTGGAGGCTCAGACCAATTTGCCTGGATCTTCAAGTATTCCATTCCCTTCGACAAAGGCCAAGAAAATACTAGTTCCCCACAGACAATCAGGTAGCCATGTGTCTATGTGAACAAACAAGGAGGACAGGCCTCTCTGTCCCTTTGCAACGAAGCTCTTCCAACTGTGGGCATTTGCCAGAGAGCATCAGATCCATCTCTTGCAATCTTTCTCCCTGGGATTCAGAACTCTTGGGCAGACAGACTCAGTCATGTTTCTGCTTCCGCACAAATGGTCTGTACACATGGACCAACTCTCCAGAGTAATTTCAACTCTGGGGAACTCCAGATATAGACCTCTTGGCAATGTCCGTCACATGCCAACCTTCCCCGGTTCTGTTCACAGATTCCAGCTCAGGGCTGCCAAGCGTAGGATGCTTTCCTCCTCAACTGGGGGCAGGAATTCCTATATGCCTTTCCTCCCATTCCCTTGATTGCCAAGACCCTATTCAAGCTTCCATAGGGGACAGAGGCAACATGATCCTCATAGCCCCACTCTGGTCACACCCTCTTGTGGTACCCTCTGCTGTCTACATCTGTCCCAGTATCCCCCCTGGACATTAGGGTCAGCTCCAGACTTTACTGTTGCAGGAGGAGGGGAAACTCGGGCATCCACACCCCCAGGTCTCTCATTCCCCCCTCAATAGCACTGGCTTACTGAAGGCTTAAACTCCTTTGGCCTTCCCCTCACTCAGAAAGTGCGAGATTGTCCTTTATGCTTTCCAGGAAACCTTCCACAAGGCGTTCTTACTGCCTTCCAGTGGAAGAGATTTTCCATTTGGTGTTCAACAAAAGGGCTTCAACCCCCCGCTTGTCATCCCTATAGAAGCATTATTGGAATACCTCCTTCATTTATCAAACACTGGTCTCCAAACTAATTCCAGTCAGAGTCCCTTTAAGTGCCATTGCTGCTTCTTCTGAACCCATCAATGGACAACCCATTTCCTTCCCATCCTCTCATATCCAGATTTCTGAGAGGCCTGCTTCTAACAAAACCTCCCCTTAAACCACCTCCGGTTGCATTGGGGATCTCAATCTGGTTTCTAAGGCCAGCTTATGCAGCCGCCTTTTGAGCCCTTTAAACCCCTACTTCCTTACAGTTTCTTTCCTGGAAAGTACTATTCTTTATTGCGATCACATCAAGGCGTTATCAGTGAATTGCAAGCTCTAGTGGCTGATCCACCTTACACAAGGTTTCACCATGATAAGTTAGTCCTAATGACAACATCCACACTTCATGCCTAAGGTGGTTTCGTCCTTTCATTTAAACCACAAGGTTTCTCTACCTGTAGTCTTTCCAACGCCTCATGCTTCAAATGCAGAGAAGACTCTTCCATACTTTGGACTGTAAAAGAGCTCCGGCTTTTTCTCTGCAGATGACCCAGCAACACCGAAGGTCCTCTCAGCTATTCATAGCCTCTGATTCTTCCCCTTTGGGTACAGCATTTTCCAAAAGAACTCTATCCAACTGGATTGCTCCATGTATTACTTTTCATCTATCATCGCACAAAACCTTTCACTAGAGGCCCATGTCACCAACTCACAATGTGAGAGCCATGGCAGCCTCTATGGCTCACCTCTATTCAGTCTCTATTAACCGCATCTGTCTACCAGCTACCTGGTCCTCGGTTCACACCTTCACGACCCACTACTGCTTGGATAAAGGCTCCCGCAGGGATGCTATATTTTGTCAGGCTGTTTCTCCAACACCTCCTCCAGACTTAATCAACTCCTACCTGCCTCCCTTAACGGATGCCCAAGATCCATTGGAAGAAGTGGAAACCCCATCCAAACAGGGCCTCACCACTCTGGGGATCCTTCCCTGGCATCTACAGCTAGGGAGTCCCCCACATGTGAAGACTAATTCCTGCTTGGTCCTGGAAATAGCATAGTTACTTCCCTGTAACAGGTGATTTTCAGGGAACAGCAGGAATAAGTTCTTCACCAAACCCACCCCACCTCCCCTAGGAGTGGGCTCTTTCTCTCTCTCTCCTTCCCTATCTCTCTACTTCTTTGTCTCAGTTGTTAAACTCAACTGGAGAAGGCGAGCAGTTGGGAAAGGCGGGAAAGGCAAGCACGCAGGCACTGTGGGATGCTCCCAAAAAGATTTTCCCATTGGACGACGCTGGGGAGTGTTTCCCGCGCAGGCTCCGTAGGAATACCGACCGCTACCTTTGAAGACTTATTCCCCCTGCTTGTGTCCTGGAGAATCACCTGTTACCAGCGTGAGTACACTATGGCTTGTACATGACACACACAGCATGTAGAGCAGGAAGCAAGCAAGATGCTGCCCCACAACAGATATTTGTTTTTATGTTGGCCACCCACGAGAGATAAATGCCCCCAACCATGGTTTTCACATCCACAGGTAGAGGATCTGAGGTAGAAGTTGCGTGAAGCTATGTCTGCACAACGCAGACTACCTTGCCCGCCTCCAGAGGGGGGCGTTATGTGTCCCAGCGTGACGGTGAGTATTGTCCAACCTTGCTGTCCAGTAAACAAATGTCACAGTGGCCCACCAGCCTTGTGTGGTGCTCTGCAATATGTACATGTGTTACCAGCTGTGACACACATGATAGTGTGCTGGTGACTGTCCATCTTCTCCACAGAAGGGCGATGCCCGATGGTGAGGGACCACTCCACAGCCAGACAGATCATGCCAGTGAGGCGCCCCCCTGCCCACCATGCAACGGAGGAGGAAGGTGGCTGGTGGTGGTGGGGGAGGGACGGGGCTGAGGAAGATGGAGGGTGAGGCAGAGGAGGAGGCGGAGGAGGCAGCAGAAGTGTCCATCGGAGGAGGGGGCTGATGGGGGCAATGGAAGGGGTGGGGGGCGGGGTGGCAGGGGAGGGAGAGGGTGTGGCTGATGTGGGGGTGGAGGAGGGTTGTGGAGGGGCGTGTTGGGAGGTGGCAGGGGGGAGGAAGGTGTGTTTTGGGGGGGAGGATGATGGGGAAACACCAAGGGCAGCACAGGGCACTGTGGGTCTTCCCGCCAGGCCACTGCAGTGGCTGCACAGGCTGGGCCGGTCTGGTTGTGTGGGATCTGCCATCCAGGGCCCACACACAGGTTCTCACATGCGCAGAAATGCCACCACACAAACCCCTGGCACTATTGTTGTGATGTGTGTGGGGGCAGGTGTGTGCAGGACCTGTATGTGGCACTGGATGGCGTGGAGCAACGCCTCCATCTGCTGGTGCACACATACCAGTGGCTGACGGGATCCATTCAGCGGATGGCCGCCGAGATGGAGCGTCTACCCTGTCGGCGGCCATCCCCTGAAGGGCACCACAGGAGTGTCTGATGGCCCCTGTGATGTCCCCACATGTGCCCTGTGCTGTCCTGTGTTCCATCACTGGACATGCCGCATGGGATGTGTGAGCATATTGTTGTCATTATGAGTTATGTTAACTATAAACACAGTTTTTGCTAACTCACAATGGTCACGTGTCTCCCTTATCGACACACTATGGATGCAAGCAGGGATATGTGTGTAGACAGGTAGGTGTAGAAAAGGGAGACATGGATATCATATGTGGACTTGTATCTACTGATTTCCTGGTCATGTACATGGCCCACCTGTTCTTACATCCTTGTACAGTGGCAGCTGTGTATCTGCCAGCCATTTGCAACATCACTAGGTATCACAGGTTCCCATACACACCCTCCCTTTGGGTTACTATTTGGCATTGGGCTCAGTGTGCTCATTGTGGTTGTTTGGGGTAGTGGTTACAGGCATGTGTTCTAACACCATAGGTTGCAGGTTTGATCCCCCCATGGTTTTTTTTTTCTGTTGTGCTAACATGACCATTAGGCACCAGCAGGTTCAGCACCTCTGCACACACCCTTCCATCTCTTCACTGTACACCAGGGTGTTGCCTCTGTGCTGCCCAGCCATCACATATTAGCTGTTACATATGTCTCTTTCTTTATGGTGTTTACATGGCAGTCCGCTTGGGGGTTTGGTATTGCTGTGGTTCAGCTGGTGTGTGGTACTCCTGTTTGCATGTTCAATTGTCTCCTGTCCTGTTCCAGATTTTGCAGCAGCTCCACAGAGCATCCTCTGCTGCCCTTGGGGTTTAAGTTCTTTCTTCTTGTGCATGCTGTATCCACTGCATAACATTTCATTGTGTGTATGCATGTAGTTCTATGTGGCTCGGGTCCCAATTACAGGCTGTGATCTGATCTGTACACAGCAGATCTGCATGTGCATTTCATCCTGGTTACTGTTGGGGGTTTGCCTATCCTGACAGCCAGCATGCATCTTGTGTGATGCCCTGCACTATTTTTGTATGCAGCCTTTGCTAATGAGCTCACGTTGGTGGTGTGGCCTACCGGTTTTGTGCATTGCCATTTGTGCTAATGATCATAGGTTTGATTCCTCACTGTTCTTTTTCAGTTGTATGCCTGTCCTGCAGCACTACTTTCATTCCTGTGACAGTCATATCTGTGCAGTTCTGTGCTGTGAGCACATGGTACCCTTATTCCAGTGATGACCATCCTTCTGTCCATCTATGTGTGTCTGCCAGCTGTGTGCCGTTCTACCCTGATGTGCATGCTTTCTACCCCATGTCCTGCACTCCTACACATGCTGCATTGCAGCTCTCCCTGGTTGCCTCTCCTGTGTGTGCTCTGCATGGCACTGCTACTCCACTGTCATCCTGACATTCCACCTATCCTGCCACTTCTCCCTCCTCTGCTGCACACATCTTCCCATCCTCTGCCACACACTGTCATTATTGCATGGTACATTACCATCGCTCTGTGCAGAGCTGCAGCTGCCCCTGATATGTTTGTCCATTTTTCCAGCTGCCACATGGGCTGGAGGCTGATTTGTCTGGTCCATCAGCTCGGATCTACGTCCTTCCATTACTTATGCACTGTCTTTCCTTGCTGCTCTGTGCATTGTTTGGGTTATATGTGTGTTTGGCCCATACCTCTCTTGCCCTTCAAATTGGGGGACCTTACTGCTCTTGGCCACTGTTTTTGGGTTCACCTATACATCCTTGGGGCATCTTACGCCACACCTTCGATTCAGGCAGCTTCTGGGGTGCCTACTATGGTGCCTTGGGAGTTGGCAACCTTTCAACATGGCCTCTGGGGCACATTTATAACCGCACTTCGCTGACGTTTGTATTTAGGATGTGCCTTCTGGTTGCACCCTAAAAGATGCATTAATTTATGGCACTAGGGTGCAGTTATTTTTAGATGGCAGCACAGACTGGTGTACAGTTGCAAGCAGAAAAACGAATTACCTCTGCCAACCTTCTTCATTAGGCGCACTGGGGACTTGAACTCATGACCCCTGTACCATCAGTCAGTGTCTTGACCATTGTGCTACACTGCTGTTGCTGTTTGCACGTCAGCACACCTACTTAGGATTACCACACGTTAACATGCGCTGTGCTGCCATCAAAAACAGTGCTGTAACCTTGCCAGGCCTGAAACGCCCACTCCTTTTATGGCAGCCTGCACACTATCGCCGGGCGCACGTTAAGACGGTTTAGTAAACATACCCCACAGTTTGCTAAACCTCTAGGAGCTGGATAATTCTTTGCTTTCTTGTACATTTCATTTTGGTTTTTTCTTACCATTGTGGTCAAAAGGAAGGACAAATAGAAAATTTACCCTGTGGCATCTCTACCACTGACCGATATGTGACTGGAGCTGATTGTAGACTAAGATTGCCAACTGGCTCCAGATGTGCCTGACAGGCTTCATCCAGTCCTGGGTTTACCCTATTTCATGCAGGGACTTATGGAGTGCAATAGGAAATCAGACCTACATGTCCCTGAATGCAATGAGGTAAACCCAGGACTAGATCAAGCCTGTTGGGCGTATCTGGAGTCATTTGGCAAACCTGCTGTGGACAGATCTGAGCAATACAGTTTTCCTTGAACCGGAAGCTACTCTGTGCCCCAATGATTGGATGCTCTTTTCCTCCAGCTTCCATAACTGTGTTCCAGCTATGTCCCCAGCATATCCCACTGCATAATCTTTTGCCAAGTTAATTGTTAAAGGAGGCAGGGATGCAGAAACTCAAGAGGAATTTGAGCCATCTAGCCTCACTTAACTACAGGGAGAAGGATAAGAACTGCCCTACTGGATCAGATCAATATCCATCAAGTCCAGTATTCTGTTTCCAATAGTGGCCAATCCAGGTCACAAGTACTTTGCAGGCTCCCAGAAGGCACACAGGTTCCACAATGCTTGTCCTGGGGCATGCAATGGATTTCCCGGGTCCTCTTTAATAACAGTTTCTACTTTTTTGATGGATAACCAACTGATCTAGGTTTACCCATTCTACTCCATTCATTAATTTATAGACCTCTATCATATCTCCCCCTCAGCAATCTCTTTTTCTAAGTTGAAAAGCCCTAACATTTTAAGCCTCTCCTCATAGGGGTATCCCTTCCATCCCCTTTACCATTTTGGTTGCTCTTCTCTGTACCTTTTCTAATTCTAATATTCATAATGTGGTCGCACCATGGAACGATACAGAGGCATTATAATATCCTTAGTTTTATTCTCTGTTCCTTTCCTTATGATACCTAGCATTCTATTTGCTTTCTTGGCTGCCTCTGCATGCTGGGTGGAGGGTTTCAAGTATTATCCACGATGAAGCCTAAATCCTTTTCCTGGGTGGTGGTTCCTAATGTGGAACCTTGCATCGTGTAACTATAGTTTGGGTTGTTCTTTCCTAGCTGTATAACTTTGCACTTGCCAACATTAAATTTTATCTGCCATTTTGAACGCCCAGTCTTCCAATTTATCAAGGTCCTCTTGCAATTTTTCACAATCCTCTTGGGTTTTAACAACGTTGAATAATTTTGTGTCATCTGCAAGATTTGATCACCTCACTTATTCCTATTTCCAGGTCATTTATAAATATGTTACAAAGTAGCAGCCCAGCACAGATCCCTGGGGTACTCCACTATTCACTTTTCTCCACTGAGAATTTTTTTTTTTTTTACTTCATCTACCCACACACATTCCATCTCTTTTTCTTACCTTCCTTACAGCCCATCCACCAACCCTCTCATTTCCCCTGTCTCTTTCTAGTTTCCCAGTCTTATGCCTCAGTTTCATGAACTCTTCTCTTTCTTGCTTCTCACATCTCCCTTCTTTCCCCCAGCATTTCCCCCTTCCCTTATTTTGCCACTGTCTTGCCTCGGAGTTTGGCAAGATGAACTTTTGACTTCCTACCAGTGGGTGTCAGTGTATCCCACCAGGCAGAATGGTACTTACTATTTCCTCCATGGCCACTGTTTCCTGCCAGAGGCCATCTTTTTCCTATCTGGATACATATGTGAACTTGGTAACTGTTTGCTTTCCTTGCCAGAGTTTGGTCTGCACTTCCTAGCACTTCCTTGTGCTTTGGTTGTCTTACTACATTTGAGACTCTGATTCTCCTTGCTGGAAGTTTATTTGCTGCTGTACTAGTCCCAGCTTTGCTTCTACACTGTGCCTTCTGGTGAATGTCTTGTGCTCCAGTTTCCAATACTCTTTTTGAGTTCCCTTAGTATCTAGCACTCCCCCCAGGCTCTGGGTTTAGATAGTTAGGATATGGTGTGCTGGAGAGCTCAACTTGCAAGGAAGCTAGCCACTCCAGGCAGAAGACTGCCCTATCTTCCCATGGCCATATGCTGTCATGTCCTGCAGAGAACCTATCTGTGGACTTCACTTTGCTCATGGTTCCTGGATCCTCCCTACTGATGAGAAACGTCACATCAAGCTCTGGCCAGTATGGACCTCACTGTACCAGCTGCCTTGGAAAACATTTAGGGGGATTATATCAGAATTTGTCCCAGCTGCAGGTACAAATTGAGGAGCTTCACCTAGCTATCAAGCCTGTAGAGACTGCTGTGCACTGAGAGTCTTTTTTTCTGGCCCCATTACCTGAGTACATGAGCAGAAAATCTCATTTTTCTCTTTTTTTTTTAATTCAGCAGTTTCCTTCTTATCTGTTTTACTTCCAGCTGATTTGGAGCCAGGGCTGAGATGAGGTGCCAGGGGCCTTCATTTGTAACTAGCCTGGAATTTTTCCCTTAGTTTACATTCTCTTACCTTCTAACATAACTGGTCTAGTCATTGCAGCAATAGTCCTGGGACAGGAACCATGTACCATTCCAGAAAGTGCCCTGGCATGAGCCACTAGATGTCACCCATGAGCAATGACCCAGGGGGCTGTGAATGCTTCCACTGCAGCATCCCCAGCTCCATCCTACCAGGAAGTAGAATATCTGGCTCGGTGACTGAACGGTGACATTACAGAGGACACAGTACACTAAGTGGTCATGCCATCTCCTCATTTTCAGTTTGATGTGATCCTCCTCTCAAGGACCTTCCCACTTCCAATCATTTCATGCACATGTTCATTTGGAATCAAGTCTTTCCAGGTAATATTCATATCTCCTATAATGCTAAATTTAAAATGTAAGTGTTCTTTGCTATCTTTTTGGTGTAATTCCATTTTTCACTCTCAAATCCTGTCCCTGAGAAGATGTACGAATGCAGAAGCTTTTACATTTTGTTATCTATAAAAACAGCCTCTCTCTCTCTCTCTCTCTCTCTATATATATATATATATATATATATATAATCTCAGATCTAATCAGAGTGACTTAGATCAAAACGTTAAATGAAGCTCCTTACAGGCTTCCAAATGTTCTGTTTTTCCCAATTTTTTTTTTTTTACCTCTCTTAAACAGTTTCCTTCATTTGGCATTCACTTTCGTCATTGAGGACCCCAAAATGGCTTGAGTTTTCAGGCTATCCCTAATAAATATGCATGAAACAGATGAGCAATGGGAGTAATATGCAGGCAAACCTCTCTATGAATATAGAGGTATCCTGAAAACCTGGCCCATTAATGGTCCTTGAGGATGGGGACTGAATAGCACTGTCAGAGGAAAGTCAATGGATACCACTGGTCTACACATTGTTATTCTTTGAGTTGCTCCAGTTTCCCTCTTCAGCAGGTATTTCTGTAGTAGTAGGAGGTTTTTTCCTATATCATTTTTATCTTCTTGGTGTTTAAACTCTTTTCTATGTCTTCCAGTTTTATGCACGGATGATCACCAAGGGATGACAGATTTCCTTAAGACGTCTTTAATGTTATAACATCAACATATATAGTATTTTGTTATAGTTATTCTATTGATGTTTATTCCTCTCCTTTCTTCCATGTTCTTCAAGATTAGAAATTCCCCATATAGCTTGACTGAAGTGGGGAGAGTGTGCTTCCTTGTTTTACTGGTTTAATTTCCTCATTTTTTGTGTTTCCAGCTGTTCTGATTGCAAAGTTTGTCTCTAGTATAAATTACTGATTAGCCTCGAAAGAGTGTGAAGTGATGAACTGATTATGCAGTTCTGCATAATGTATTAGACATCTGTATTACAAAAGCCTGGCTGTAAAATGGGAGAGGGGGCTGACTTCTAGACTAAGGGCATGTTTACTAAAATGCAGGTGCCTACTGTGCGTCCCACCTCAAAAAAATGAGCGTGGGGGTAGCGCTTGACCCATGCTAAAAAAAAAAAAAAAATGGAGGCATGCCCCAATGTAGCGAATGCGGGTGTCACCCCCCTTCAGTTTTGGTGTGATCAATGCAGGTACATTTGATGCCACCCACTGAGGTGGGGGAAGTGGCCCTGTGCTTGGTGCAACATTGCTGTGAGGGTGCACTAAAGGTGCCTGCCCTAATCATGATGTGCATGTTCCGCCCTAGAACCTCCCAGTATCCGCCCCAAACTGGACTAGTTAGGTAGCACAGGATTGGTAGCACAGTCACGTTTGTTAGCATGCGGTAAAATTTACTGGCGTTTACTTGGTGTGTGTGCTGAATCCCACGCTATCTGATAGGGTGATTTAATAAACATGCCCTCTAAGCGCAGATGTTGGCATGCAGATGTACCTGACTTGGATAAGGAGGAATATCCTACGTGTGGTGAAGCTTTTACAAGTGGCAGCTGGGATATATTTTGGGCAGCGTAGATGGGAATAACCAGTGAATTAATATTTCTTGGGGTCATCTATTCTATTACCATTTTACAAATTGGTACAATTTCTTTGGAATTCTAGAAGTTTTCTGAGGCGGCTCTGCTTATGCCAGACCCTTCCTGCATATGAAATCACAAAATTTCTCATTTCTGGGACACTCCATAAGGCATTACTTTTGATCTTTCAGTATAAGCACTCGCTTGTGGTTGGTTGTACATTCCAGGAAATAAGAGGGGTGGGATAGATTTTCAGTGACTTGTCCCAACAGCTTTAGTAGCCTATAAGACCCCATTAGAAAAAAAGCAGGAAAAAAAACCGCTGTTTTAATTCATTACCTGCTATTTTGCTCAGTCTGTTGCCATCCTGAAATACAGTTAAGATAATGGAAATAGCGAAGAGGAAAGGAGTCACCATTAATAAAAGAAAAAAATGGGGGGGATTTTTTTTTATTTTTAAACTGCGGGTTCCGTTTTATTTCTGTGCATTTTCTGGGCAATACGGTGCTTGCTTGGCTCTAACCAAGAGAAAGTGGGCAAGCAAGAAAAGAAATAAAAGAATATGTGTGTGTCCGATTATAAATAGATACAGATCTCCATCTGTCTGCATATATTACATAGATATAATCTGAACAGTCATCAAGCCAAAGGAAATTTGCAATAGGCAGGCAAAAGCCTTGATAGGGTTTTACTATTTTTTTCCCCTACAAGCCTTTTGAGTTTCATAGTGTTTTCAGTATTACATTTTTCTTCCCTGTCACATCCTGATGTTGCCTTCCCAGTAGCTTGAAGACAAAGTGAGACAGGCAAGCCGAACAGATGGAAATGGTTTCCATAGCAATGACAACTCCATGAAAGGACTCCGAGCTCCCCCTTCCTCCCTCTTCAGTGATTTTTTCTAATTTTGCAGCTGGGTGGTGTAGGTAGCAAATTTATCTTCCTAGGACAAATTGAATTTATTGAGGTGCATTGATGGAAATTGACTGTGAGATCTTGCCATTCTGTATTCGGCAGGGGTATTTTTAGATGACGCGGTAGATCCCAATGTGCTTTGATCTGTACCACCTACTGTGATTTTATTTTCTCACATTTATTTTCCATTTTCCTGGCATTCAGAAATCATTAACTAGATTCCCCTGTGTGGAATTAGCTTGGGTTTGCATTTTTCAGCGATGGGCTATCTAGAGGCTTGGATGCTTTTCTTGCCAGACTGACTGACTATGTTATTGTCTCTGCTGTGCTTCAGGCACCTAAGTTAAAACTAGTTACTGTCCACAGAACTAATTGCCTTACCTGCCTTGCAGGGGACTCCATAAAGCACTTTTAGGTAGAGGTCAAATAATACATAATTATCACCGGCCTTTCATCCCTGTCCCCTCTCCCAGCAAAGGAAAATTTATCACCAATAAAATGAGAACTATATTAACCGTGTGCAGTACAGTGAAAGCTTAACTATCCCTAAAGCTCAAGTCGCGGGTACTTCTCTTGGGCAGCGCAGTCAGTGGAGGGGAAGGGAAGGCAGTGGGCAGGTGCCTCTGTGCTGTTTCACTTCCCATTTGTTGCGCACTGGAGTAGGAAGCAGAAGGATCTCAGGTAACTGGCATATTTGATTGGCATCGCCTGTTCCTCATGCAGGCCAGATAGTGGAGCTTTTACCATATCTTTTGCTCCTACTGGAATTCTGCACACACTAATTCAAAATGTTGCACTTTTGTGATTTATTTTGTTCTATATTGTATTTTAAATCAAATATTACTCAAAAGTAAAATGCTTTTATTCTGACAAAACATGCAGAATTTTGCATAACTCGGAGCTTTTTTGACAGAGGTTTGAATTTTGTTTGCAGAATTCCAGCAGGAGTAATTACTAACATTACGCTAGTTTCATTCTTTGAAAAAAATACCTTGTATTCACTGAATAAACGCAGAGCCCTATTTCACTAGTAGCTACGATTAATTATCAGCTCTCTTGCTATGCAATCACATCACACAAGACATCTTCTTGTAGTTTGTCAACTGGTTCTGCAATGGTTTCTTTTGTATCCTGAGTGCTGGACTATCCTGTTTCAGTTTAAATGCAATGGTTGGCATTAAAAGAAACCACCAATCATGGAGTTTAAATATTACCTCCGGAGGACCAGATATTCAAAAGCACATATACGATTGAAGATAAAAAAGACTTTAGATAGGATGTGGAGAGGGAAATTATGACACAATGGGAATTCTGCACATCCCACCTTGATATCTATACATGTAAAAGGGCATGCAGGATTACAGCTTGATGTCTTCTCATGTCCAGTGTGAGCAGTGATTTTTAATAAGTTGCACCTGTGGAAAAAGGTATTGCAGTAGCCTACAAGCAAGTGGGACAGTGGCGTTCCAGTCAGGGGCCTCCATGCAAAATTTTGCTGAGGGAGGACCCCCCATTGTCATGGCAGTGCACCCCTTTGTGGGTCCCCCCCCCCATGCAGCGACCCCCCCCCCCTGTGTGGGAGCTGCAGCAGTAGTGACGTCAAACTTACTTGATGAACTTTGCCGCACTGCCTCCTCTCTTCTAAGTTTGCCTTGAGCCTGACGGCTGTTCCCTGCCAGGCCAAAGTCTCTCAGTGCAGCTGTTATCGCGAGACTTTGACCCAGCGAGGAACAACCACCATGCATGAGGCAAACTTACTGTAGAAGAGCAGAGGTAAGGTGGCAGAGATCATCCAGTAAGTTTGCTTCGCTGCCTTACTGCTACTGTACGGGCCCCTTTCTGCCCAGGCCCTCTCCCATATTAAAGGAGCCGCTTGGGTAGAAATTTACACTACTGACATGTGAGCAGCTTTTTAAACTTGCTGTTCCCATTCGACACACACCCTGATCCAGAAACACAACTGTCCTCCCTGATAACCCTCCAACAGCCCCCTGACACCCAATCCCCTTCCCACTCCCCTAAGGCATCTGATACCCTGCTCACATGGCAACTAGAACATCTCATGTTGGCCCTCGTGGAAGACTGCCCCCAATCCCATCCAAGGTCTTACTAGGGCTCCTGGTGTCTAGTGGGACAAGAGCAATCCCCGGTCTCTCCTGTTGTGCCCATGATACCCTAATGGTAATCTCACAGTACTACCAATAGGGCGTCAGGTTGCCAAATAAGGGCAACACAACCCCTAGTGGTAGTCCTGAGCGATTACTGCTGCGGGTCACCGGTGCCATTTTGAAACCCAGGACCAGCTGTAGCAGGAGTGACTGCAGATCAGTCCTGCTAGATGTTAGGGACCACAGTAAGACCTGGGGATGGGATCGGGAGCTAGGAGGTCTTTGGATCACTGTCGGGGGCTGATCAGGAGGTGGCCTGACTTTGGCCTTTACACCTGCCCTCCAAATATGCACTCATTCATGCCTTCGGGCAGATGTAAATAGGGCCGGCCCAACCAATAGGCTAACTAGGAAACCGCCTAAGGTGGCAGCTTCTATGGGTGACAAAGAACAGGGCATTCAAAGCCAAATAATAGATTCTGACAGCAAGGGAAGGCATAGAACATAAGGTTTTCCTAGGGAGCCAACACCTTGAACCAACTCAGGGGCCAGCCCTGGGTGTAAATGCTCATGTGTAGATTTATTTCATCAATATGTATTTCCTTTGTATGATGTGGTATCCAAGTTGATATTGTAGGCCCACCCTCTCTCCACGCTGTCCTAACATCATGGCACACTAAACATGGTGTGCATCACCTCATGTAAATAGCCCCTTTCTAAAATGGCATTTAAATGTGTTTGCCAATTTACAGATGGGAATGTGCCTAAAATAACCATGTAGCATTGGCTGCTAAATATATAAATGCTCTATCTGAAGTTCATCTGCATTATACAAATAGTGCAGCTGAACATTCTTACAGACTATCCCAACACTATCTGGATAGTAGTTGAGTGTAGTGAGGGTGGACTATGGGCCTTTTGCCCAACTATAAAGATAGTGGCGATATGCAGTCTACTATCCATATAGCTAAGTGGTGTAATTTAGGACAAAAAAAAGGTTATCCCAAATTAAACTACTTAGCTATATGTAGCAGACTGAATATTGCTGGTACCTGGAGATTAGTGTCGGTTGCCAGGCTCTATATATATTCAGTGCTATGGATAGCGGAGCTGAATATATGTAAAATATTGAAATGCCACAGAGCGAATTAAAAATGCTCACCATGGGGTTTAAATATTGCGCCCAGAGAAACTGAAGGTAAGTAGATCTTGGTAAAATGGCTTTGTTTGAAAATGATCATTTTTAATATTACAACTAAGGGCAAGTCATTCTCTGAAGTCTTTGTCCTGCTTATTTTATTTATTTAGCAACTTTTCTATACCGTAGTATCTACAATTTACACCGGTGTACAGAAAGCAAAAACATTAAAACGTTACATGGAACATAGTTGATAAAAAGTTAAACATTGAACATGTTTTAAAGAAGTTACACTAATTTAACAGTAGGGAACGGCTAAAAGGAAACAGCAAAACATGTCGTACACAGCATTGCTAAGAGCACCAAGGGGGGTACATGGGGTGAGCAGATGGGGTATGATGCTACGTGATAGGTCCATAGTGCTCCAGGAAATGGTGGGTTTTTAGTTTTCGCTGAAACTCTTTAATGTCCTTTAAAGATCGTATTTCTGGTATGAGCAAGTTCCATAAGGTGGGGGCATAGAATGAAAAGGCCCTGCTAGAGGTAGATAGGTTGGCGCGGGCATGGGCAGCTCTATAATGAGGCAGAGTGAGGCAGTGGCCTCAAGTGGCAAAATTTTGGGGGTGGCAAAAATGCCCCCAAAACAACTGCCTCACTCCACCTTCAGTTTTAAAAAGAACAAACAAAAAAAGTGGACAAGTGGCTGCGATAGCTGTAATTTAAAATGAAAATGAAACCGGTGCGAAGCCTTCCAGCCCTATGGAACTCCTGCTGCTGCGCCCTGCCCCCAAAAGGAAGTGATGCTAGAGCGGGATACAGCAGCAGGAGTTCCATGGGGCCAGAAGACTCCACACCGGTTTCCTTTTCATTTTAAATTACCACTATCGCAACTGCTGAGGAAGGGGAAGGAGAGGGAACGGAGCTGACATGGGCGGCAGGAGGGGGAGCGGAACACAGCTACATAGGGAGGGAAGGAGAGGGAGCAGAATGGAGCTACATGGTGGGGGGGAAGGAGAGGGAGCAGAATGGAGCTACATGGGGGGGGGGAAGGAGAGGGAGCAGAATGGAGGTACATGGGGGGGAGGAGAGGGAGCAGAACGGAGCTACATGGGGGGTAGGAGAGGGAGCAGAACGGAGCTACACGGGGGGGGGGAGGAGAGGGGGGAACGGAGATACACAGGGGAAGGAGAAGGAGCAGAACAGGGCTACATGGGGCGACAGAGGGAGTGGAATGGAACTACATGGGGGGCAAAGGAGATGGCTGGAAGGGAGCCAACAGAGGGGGGAGGACTGGAAGGGAACTACACGGGGGAAAGAGATGGCTGGAAGGATGCTGACACGGGGAAAAGAGAGGGCTGGAAGGGAGCTGACAGAGGGGCAAAGAAATGGCTGGAAGGGAGCTGATGGAAGGGGAAAGAGAGGGCTGGAAGGGAGCTGACACTTGGGGATGGGACTGGTAGGTGACTGGGTAATGAGGAGGAAGCTGGCGGGGAGTGGGCACTGGGACTGGAAGGGAGCTGACATGTGGAGAAGGTTTCTGGGACTGCAAATAGGCTGATGGAAGGAAGTGAAGAAATAAAAAAGAGACAAGAAATGGCTGATAGACTATAGACCATAGAAAGAGAGCTAAGACAGGAAAGCAGAAGCCTTAAATCAGGACCAGCATGACCAGAGAATAAAATGTCAGACAACAAAGGTAGAAAAAATAATTTTATCTTCAATTTAGTGATTAGATTTTGCGCTATCTTTATATTTTGCACAGTATAGGGAACTGTATCTCTTATCTGGTGTTGCACTGCATGCAGAATCTGGCTTCTTGGAGTTTCGGTTTAATTTTTGTCTAAGTATTTTATTTTTACTTTAGGTTTTGATCATTTATTCTGTACATGGTGAGAGTCTGTGTTCTGAGTGTGTGACCAAGGCTGTATGTTCTGTTAACATCGAATCTGTATGCAGGGATCTATACTGTAGTAATTTGCCTTGTTCAGCTTTTCAAATAGGTGTTAGATGTTCCAAGGCCCGTTGCAGTATTTATAGTGCTGCTTTTTCTGGGTAGGCACCTTGTATGAGTTTTGGAAGTTTATGCTGGTAATGGTATGGTAGATTTGGCCTTGTAGATCTTTGACTTCTGTAGGGTTTTATATTAGTTCCCGATATGCCTGATACTGAAGAATGTTTGCTAATGAGATGACCAGAATCCGATTTTTTTTTTTTAAAGATATGAATGTCCTAGTTCTGTTCTATATCCACTGTTGAGGGAGGGGGTTCTGTGGATGCAAAATATATGTCCAAAAAGAAAAAGCAAAAACCATAATGCAATTTGTAACAAAATAAAAATGAGTATAATTTAGTTTTATAAAGCGTGCTGTGGTTCTCGCTCATTCTTTTAGTTCCTTGGTGTACAAACATCTTGCATTTCCTCTATATTATCTAATCAGCTTTTTGGTTTGGTTTAGTCCCTGACTGGAGTTTTGAGACAGCCCCTCCTCCCACACTAAGGGGAAAGGGGCTAGAGGCGCCACCATCTCATCCTTTACCTCAGGCAGCAGATTGCCTTGAGCCACCCCTGGGAGTGGGAGAATGGAGTTGGGACAGCTAGGAGGTTGTGGTTGGGCTTTCTCCTTGATCTGTTGTTGGGTGGCTCAAGAGTGTAGAATGTTTGTGGAAATACCATGATGAGTCTTGAAAATGATGAGGGCAACTTTAGATTTGATTCTGAAGTAGATAGTGAGCCGGTGATGTGTTTTGTCTTTGTTTTTAAATGTCTTGGAAGATGTCAAAAGCACAAGATTGTCTACATCTGTAAACAATCCTTTTTGCGATATTTTAATGGTGAGTAGAGAAGATATTGATACATGGTACTTGAGCTATGTAATGAAACCATTATGAACCAAGCAGTTAACTACAGCTTACCACTTTTCCCTGATGTTCTTCCGTTTATGGCTTTCTGGGAAATAATAAATATCAGGCTTCTGACTGTATCTGATTTAATTTACATGTTAAGTCAATTTTCTCCTCATTATGCCATTATTCCCCTTTTAATGGCTGGATGATATGATTGTGCATGCTTCTTTACGGGGGAGCAATAGTCTGCAGCTATGCTGAGCCAAGACTAATGCAGCGGAAGGAAGGGTGACCCAGTTTTTAAATGCATCACACAGCTTTGGTCCTGAAGACTGAGATGCAAATACAATGTTTATTTTGCAGATCAGGATAATGATCATTGTTTGGGGAATTATGACCCCTTTTTTCACATTTTTTTTCTATAAGTGACCTTTTGGCTTGCAAGAAGAAAAAGCTTCGTCTGTGATAGACAAATCTAATGACCTAATTTAGTGTTGCTTGTGCTACTGCAGTTAAGCCAGAAGACAGGGTCCATAATGGATACACAGACCTATTTCCACTGCTTGAAATATGTGCATAATCACATCCAAATTATGGATAGTTAAAACCATGTAACAAAGTGTCACTTTTGGTCCACAGTACCATGTGTGCCTTGTACATCTTGCAAATTAACATTGCAGGGGTTATACACATGCAGGGCCGTACCGAGGGAAGATCATGCCCTGTGCGACTTGCACATCGGGCGCGCACCCCCCCCTGCGGCAGGAGAGAAGAGGCGCGCCCGATGTGCAAGTCGCCGGCATGCTAAGGAAATCTATTCCTCCCTGCCCTTGCAGGGAGGGAAAGATCTGCTTAGCATGCCGGCGAGAAGGTTTAAGGGGCGCATTTTAGCTGTCCTGCCATTGCCTGCTGCCGCTGAGAGAAGAAAAAGTGGCGGCGGTAGGCAACGGAAGACAGCTAAAATGCGTCCCTTAAGCCTTTGCGCCCTGTGCGGCCTCTTTTATATGCAAACAAACAACTGCTCCTAAGCGACCACAAATATCATCTGTAGCATCAATCTGCGCATGATTTCTGCTGCTTTTGCCCAAAGTTTTATAGAGAGACATAGGCACCTATGTATCTTTATAAAAATTTCACCTTTGCATATACTGTACAGTAGGTGACCTCTTTAGAATGACACATTATAGGTGCTTAGTTAAGATGGCGGTAACCAACTAGCCGGTAGCAGCACGTTTTCTTTGGCTTGCTCTATGGGCAAAAAGCGTAAGGGGAAAGGTGGGCTGGTACCCTCCCAGCCCTCTTCGACCTCTACACCGGTTTCTACAGGTCCTATAGATTCCTTCGTGGTTCGTGCTGCCCGGGACCCGACTAAGGAGGACGAACGCCGAGCTGCATCCGTGTCGGAGTTGGGTGACTCGACAGGAGCTTCGGATATATCCATCTCCCCTTTGAGCCCGGCTCCGAAAGTCTCCCGACAGCTCCTACCTGCAGATTTCCTGGAGTTGGATCTCCCTGTGTCTATGGGAGACGTGTCCGGCTCGAGAGGGTCAGGTGTGGTGGAGTGCCAACAGCGGGAGAGTGTTGCCATTGGGCAGCATAGCCCAGTTTTGGGCTCGGAGCCGTTGAGGGTGGTCAGCGCAAGTGGAGTGCAGCCTGTGCCGGTTGGAGGCTGAACGCCAGCGTATATGGATATTTCTGCGGCTCCTGCGCTTCCGGGTATGTTCTCTCTGCAGCGTCCGGAGAATTTCACTTTAGAATCTATATGGCAGGCGATATTATCGTTGGGAGAAGCTTTGATGCCGAAGATTTCAGTATTGGAAACCAAGGTGGCGAATTCAGCTGTATTGGTGGAGCAGTTGGAACAGCGGGTGGGGGAAGTTCGTTCTGAGGAGGTGGAGAATCGGAGAAGAATTTCTGAATTGGTAGATCAATCTGAGACGTTTCGAAAGAACTTTACCGCAGTGCAAGTGAAAATGGAACATTTAGAGAATGCCTCTAGGGCTAATAATTTAAGAGTGATCAATTTTCCTAAATTATCTACTGTTTCTCCTAGAGATATGTTTTATATATTTTTTATATATTTAGTGGAGGTGTTAGGTGTTTCTTCAGAACTGATACCACCTTTGGTTAAAGTTTATTATCTACCTAAAGCTAAATTACTGCCAAACTTGTCTCGGGAACAGGGGGATCTATTAAATGTATCTGAATTGTTAGAACAGTCTGATTCAGAGATCCCTGTTCCCTCTACACTGCTAGTCACCTTTGCATTGTACTCTGATAGAGAATGGTTACTGAAGCTTACTGTTTAAGGGTTTGACGATTCGTATGTATCCGGACCTAGCGAGAGAAACCCAGAAACGCCGAAGAGAATTTCTTCTTTTGCGTCCTGGAGTTGTTCAGTTAGGGGTGCTTTTCTTTTTGAAGCATCCTTGCAAATGTTTGGTTAAATACCATTCTGTTTCTTATATTTTTTCTTATATAAAAGCTTTTATCAGTGCTAGACGTTCTGAGGTCCCAATTGTGGATCCACCTGAGCTTATTTGAAATTTCAGTCGGGTTGCTTGTCTACCGTTTAATTTCTATTTCTCTTTGTTAATATAGTTCATAGTTTCTCCCCCCTGATTTGTGGGCTAGGGTGAGCAGACACTTTGTATAATGTGGAATTGCTTTGTTAATGTATTTCTTAATTTATTTTTCTTCTGTTTCTGCGCTATTTCTGACAAGAATAGTTTTTGTAACTTTCTTGGTTTAATTTTGAAAATTTCATAAATAAAAAAATTAGAATGACACATTATAATCCAGCTGAAAAGTCACTAACTGGCTAATTTTTATTTATTTATTTAATGAGGTATTTGGTATACCGCCTTTAGCACAGTAACATCATGGCAGTTTGATCGTTTTTTAAAATTTTGTATGTGTTCTTACAATCCAAATAAAACAGAGACAAGAACATACACACTACAGTAACGCAAGAGAAAAGGGGTGGAATAGCACCAAAAAAATGACCATGACACGTCAATTTACTGATCTCATTAGCAAGAGCAAACAAACTTACTAAGATTGACATTAGTTGTCCAGAAAAGGCATTACAATAATCAAGTGTAGTTAGAAATACGGAAAACAATGTCTTTAGTGCCCATTTATGCAAAATCTTAATGGCGAAAAGATCTTCAACAACTGCAGACATGTATGATATAAAGAAAAGCTCATAATTCACCAGCATCTCTAAGGACTATTCTGAGTCTTTAGTTGGAATGGGCTGTCTGGACAAGATTGGCTTGAATCATGGAAGGGACTTATTTTCTGCAAATCAAGTCGCAGTGGATTTGGATGTGATGAGTTTTAGGCTATGACTGAACAATGAATCTGAAATGAGTGATAACACTCAATTGAAATCTTTAAGCTAATGGGGTTATAAAAATATTGAAGAAGGTAGGAGCGAAGATAGAACCCTGGGGAACACCACAAGTCAATGGAAAGGTGGTATGTGGGGATATTAAGCAGTTCTGTCTGAATGGTACTACTGAATATTGCCGTGAGCACCCTTAGCTGGCCAGCCTTCCTTTGGTTGACTGGTTAAGGGTTCTGAATATCACCTCCTTACTGTAAAAGTTGAAGCCAAGTGTGCTGCAATGATTCCAGTTCCTTGAAAGTCGGTACAGCCAGTCTGAAACTGCCTCAGCTGAACAAGTGCTGGCTGGTTGAATTAAATGAATAATTGGTTGCTGAAAGACTGAACGAAGGAGTGGATATTGCAATAACTGATTGCGATTGGATGCTGAAAAATCAATGATGAACCAACGAAAAGATGATAAAATTCCAGAGGGATAAAGAGGGAGAGAAAGCCGTGGAATGTTTCCTTTCTAAGTCCAAGATGGAGATTTTTGCACTAGAGGGAGGAGCGCAGAGGATTACCCAAAGGACTGTGGGCTCTTGAATTGACCAGTAGGGCCAAAGATTGTCTCGAGGCTGAGGTATGAAGCCAAAGAGGTCTCAAGGAGATTGGAGGGAGCAAAAATTACAGGACCAAAGCAGGAAACTGCTTGTCCCAGCCTACAGACTATCGGTACAGTACAAACCGAATGCTAACATTGACACTCAAGCTGTGGGAGCAGAACACTCATGCAGATAGATGCCTGTTCGGAGATTCCATATACCACCTGTTAGAAGATTAGTGACCAACTATTAAGTTTACTATTAATACACAGTTATTGCAAGAACTTGATAATCGCTCATTATGTCCAGTAAGTCAGCTGGGTGGAAACTACTGCTAGCTAGAACATCTCTATTACAATCTGAAAAAAGGCGGAGCCCGATAGTGATGACGAAGAGAAAAATATCTGTCCAGGACAGTCTCAACTACATCTCGGAGGGGTGGTGCGGCGCAAGGTGTTTAGATTATCGTCATCCAAGATGTTAGGGTCAGCTCTATACAAATCACCACACTACCATCAAACCCAAATATATATACTCTTGACTCTGTATCGGTTTTGTTGGACCCCTTCTAGGGAAGCGACTTCAAGACATAAATCAGTCCATTTTAATGATATTTATAAAAGATACAAAGGCTATCCTCTATCTGCTATCCAAACCCCAAAACAATGACATCACTGCTACATATCTATGTCCATAAGTGTCCTTGTCCACCACCGGCACCTACACACACACTTCTGCTTCAAGGAAATTCTAGTCCAAATTAGTGAACAGCTACAGAAAAAAATGCTGCTAATTTTATTTTCCCCTAAAATTGTGTCGCCCAAGCTTGCACAGTACTAGGGCTAGTCAGTTATTCTTCTTAGTACCTTATGGAATCATAATATCAATTTCACCTGAACGTTTGTTCTAGCTTGGATGGTTGCTGTGTTCCTCAGTCCCTGCAGCCTTTGTGCTTCTGCTATCGCTTCAAATTCAGAGATCTTGAAATTTGCATCGGTTGCGTTTTTCCATTTTTAACTTGAGTGTTCCTCTTTTTTTCCTGTTGGCATACTGTCTTTTGTGAATCTTCTTGATTGAAATATAGGGTGTGTGGCATAAAAATAGCAGTCATTTTTACATTTTATGGGCCTTCTTAACTGTTTTTAGACCTCTTAAATGTTTCCTTAACTGCTGTGGTCTATCTTCTGCTTCAGTGGGTCCGTGAACATCTTCACCTGGGCCTCTTACTGCACCATGGATGTTACCGTCACTGGAAGAGTCTGTGCTATTGCTATCATTAGCTCTAGTACTGAGGATAACGGTTGGGCATCTTTTTATGCTGGGCATCATACGGTCAGCATGAACGTTTTTTTTTTCCTTTCATATTTCAGTAGTAGTGGTCGCCTTGCTGAGATTTGGTCTAAATGAGATCATCGCATTAAGATACTCAGCAAGACTTGACAAGGAAAAGGTTATTGTATTCTCGCTCTCTCAGAAATACACAGCACTGATTAATCACCAACATTGCCACAGATTTCTCCCTCTAAGAGGTCTCCAGAGTACGGCCTGCCGTATGTTTTCCACTTCTAATGTCATATTTGCCTTTGAAAAAAAATCCTCTTTTTATTTTGTATAGAAATTCAGGATATTGCAATAGGGGATGCTTATGTTCAGTGAAGTGTCCTTTGTCTTCTGTGATAGATAACTGTAGTGTTTGATCCGAGACTCATAATTTCGACATTCTTGTTAAACCCGGTAAAGTTCTCTAAGCACAGAGGTGCAATACTGCTCTCAAAAGGAGCAATATGGCAGAAAATGATTTGATTGAGCTCATAGATTTTCCGTAGTAGCTCAAAGCAAATTATATTCAAATACAATATGTGTTTTTTCTGTTCCCAGAGGACTTGCCATCTAAAGGGGGGGGGGGTAATATTCATGGAGGTGGTCAGCTCAGTGAAAACAGCTGGCCGTTGCTGCTTTAAATTAACCCTGGATATTCAGGGCTTGATATTCGAAGGAATTAATGACATCAGCAGACCTACTAACCATGGGTTATTCAGCGGCACTGACAGTTAATGCTGCTGAATATCTGCAGGTGCTGCCGCTGTATGCCCTGAGGTTAACCGGTTTGCACTGGGGCATTCTGGGGCAACACCAGTATTGAGCTTCCACCTATAAGTGGCAAAAGCCAAGTGCAGAAAAGGCTGGCCTAGCTTTCGCTGCTGAAGCTTACTGGATATCGCTGCTGCCGGTGAGCTTCATGGCAATCTGGGCAATCCATATTTAATGCCGAGCCTGGATATGGCCCCGGCATAGAATATCCGAGGCTACAGTTAAGCAGAGGCAGCTAGCTACTTTAGCAGCGCTAGCCCCCACCACTAAATATCCGGCCAGTGGTGCTGGATGTCCGATTTCACCAGATAATGATTTAACATTCCAATTATTCAGCCACTGGTGGTTAGCTGATGTTTGGACAGCCTTTTTTCTGCCGTTTAGGCTAGACTGTTAATGGCTCAATATCACCAGTAGCCTTTGGTGTTGCCCCTGATCCGCTCTTGGAGCTCCCCAAGGCTAAGTGGTTGGCATCGTGGCATTTTACTTGGCTATGTAGGGAATATTCAGTGGCACAAACTGGGTATGTGCAGACCTGAAAACCAGATAAATAACACTCAGTGGAGTATTCAGCAGCAAACTGCATAAATGCTTTTGAATATGCCCCCCCTCCCCGTTTGTACCCGAGACAATGGGGGGGGGGGTTTAAGTAATTTGCCCAAGATCACAAGGAGCATCAGTGGGGTTTAGCCCTTGCTTCCCTGGTTCTTCGCCCACTGCTCTAACCAGTAGGCTTTTCCTCCACTAACCTTCTAATATAAACAGAGACAAGATGTTGGAGCAGGATTGAAGAGCCTGGGATACTAGGATGCAGGTTTGATATCTACAGAATTTGTATTCTCATCTTAGGCCTCTTTGAAAAGCGACTAAGAGGCCCTTTCACTAAAGGGCGCTAAGCGCTTAACAAGAGAATTAGTGCACCGTAACTGTTAGTGCACTAACAGTTATCACTCTGGCATGACGATTACTGCACACTAATTCCTGCATTAGCTGTATATCATGAATTGGGGCAGTGACTGGTTGGCTTAGGGGTGGAAAGTGGGCGTGGACTGCACATTGTAGTTACCGTGCACTAATTGTCAACGTTGCAATCAGCATGCATGCACTTACCATCGCCTCATGAATGGCATTAAGTACACCTGCATTATTTGCGAATGCTGCTGCAGCGTGTTAGGGTAATGTTTAGTGCAGTAATTGCCAGGAACATGCAAAAGCGCATGACGTTTGTACTTACCCCACATTAACCTTTACTCAAAATAGACAATAATAACATGGCTCCTAAGACTGAACATCTAACCTTGGGATCTTAATTTCACTTGGCAACCAAACTTAGGCACCTAACCAGTGGGTGGCTATAGGGCTAGAGTTTGAGAAAAACCTGCTAGGTGTTGAGCACTTAGTTTCAGCACCGAGAGCCTAACTTAGGAACCTAAAGGGGCACTTTTAAGTACAAAACCTCCACGTTAACTGTCAGGGCCGTGACCAACATATTCCTGGCAGTTAACACGCAATTGAGTACATTAGTGTGTGGCAAAATGAATGTGGGCGGACCTAATGATACTCATAGAGGAATCATTAGGTGTACCCACGTGGGCTCATTGCCTTGTTAACGGTGATCATATGCTAATGTGCTCTCCATGCCCACACTCGGCCTCTAACCAGCCCATGTTAGCATGTGAATGACATTTAATTAATGTATGTTTTGGCGGCCAGTAGTAAACATGCCTATGCGTTATCATTCACCATGCCAGTTATAGCATATGTTAACTAGTTAGTGGCATTTAGGGGTATGTTTACTAAACAGCGGTAGTGGCTTCTGTGCGATTTCAATGGGGCAGCAAGCTCCGATATCGCACGGAAGCCGCTACCACTGTTTAGTAAAAATTTAGGACCAAAGTTTTTTTTTCTTTTTGATCCAGCAGATTCTTCCCATTCCTTTTTACTTCGAAAAGTGTCTATTGGCATTTATGCCTGCTCTGAGTTGCACATAGCTGTCAGCTATCTGCTCATTTGGACCTGGGGTTTGGAGGCGCGATTGCAGGAAGAATTGTACCTACCCTTCTGGGGCTAAACACCATCCAAGAAAGCACAAAATTTGGGTTTTGGAGCTGAGCTTGTTAATTGGCGCTCCTTGCACATGCAGTACCACGGAGCTACAACTTCCGACCTTTTATCTAAAGCTTCAATAAATGCAGCTCGCTCTTGTAGTTCCTGCCGCATGAGCTGCAGCGTGCATTGGTCTTTCCTGCAGCCTGACATTTTACAAAAGGCTTTTCATGTTCAATGATCCTTTTGTAAATTATGTTGCTAATTTTGAACCTCCTGACCTGGGTGTCCCTTTTCCAGCTTATATAAAATTGGGCTTCCTATGTGTCAGTGCAAATGGCATATTCCGATGCTGGTAGGACTCTGGGCTTTGATTTATCTTTTTGCTGTTTGTACTTTTCCCACTCTCTGGTAGTCCAGACACAGATCGTAGTCTTGTTCCTTTGTCTTTTGATAAGCTGTACAGAGTATGCTTTGCGACTGAGCCTTTGCTGTGTTTATGGACCTGCAGGGGGAGATATATGATCTCATATCTTTTCCTATGATCCGAATCGTCGTCCTGTGCTCTGTTAATTCTTCATTCTTTAATGCATACAAATGCATATCGTCAGTGGAGCTTCAGCAAAAAGCTGACGTTGTTTTTCATAGCACAGTAAAGATACTAATTAATAAATCCCAGCTATTAAGGGGTATGCACAATACATCACAAGTATTATCACACTGTAGATTTTTAATTTAAAGGTCATTATTGTTATGAAAACTGGGAAAGAACCTACTGTCATCAGTCTTTTCAGGCTCTTAGTGAAATACACTTGTAAGCAACAAACTTAGTGCAGTCAGAATTTAATTGAAATCCACAGAGTAATTCCCAATCTTAGCAAGAATATCTGCACAGCTCATCTACAGTAGCCTTTCACAGACTTGTGTAGTCTCCATGCACGGTGATAGCTTTGGGCCATTTCTTTCTTTCCAGCAGCTTAAACATTCCTCCCACAAGATGGCTGCTGGCTTTCTTACAGAAAGTTCCAGCACTCCCACCAGTAGCCACAGCTGAAAAGGGCTCCAGTAACCTTTCTTGGCTAACGTTATTGTCTATTACAGATTCCAATATGTATTACAACAGCCAGGTTCAAAATACTCTTTGTAGCAGTTCAAAAATATTTGGCTTTTGCCAGCCACCCTCGTAGCATAACAGAGAACAGCTGCAATTGCTTCCCCCCCTCCCCCAGCAAAAACTCTGACACCTGCACTTTCGGATATGCAACAGTCCTAGCAAATATTTTTCAAGCTGCAACAGTTGTCCTAGTTCTTTCCTGTCCTTCACAGGAATCCTTATGAACAGAAATCTTCTCTTGGGTTTCATCATCTTTTCATGATCGCTTGTGGGGTAATTTTATAGGTCATTTCTATGGGAAAAATGGCGTTTTTATGTGCAGAAAGAAATGTTTAGAAAATTGCTTGGGGGAGATGCAATTTTACAAGCATTTTTCTTTTAGTACATTTTAAGAGGTTAACCATTTATTGTATGTGGATGGATGTTGCTTGATTATACTGTTGTGTTATTCCACTTTTGATTTAATTGCAACTGCTATTTTTATGAACTGTAAACCACTCTGATGGCTCATAGTCGCAGGGCGGTATAACAGAAAGCAATGAATTAAATTGAAT
Organism: Ichthyophis bannanicus; assembly: GCA_033557465.1. Classification (NCBI taxonomy): domain Eukaryota; kingdom Metazoa; phylum Chordata; class Amphibia; order Gymnophiona; family Ichthyophiidae; genus Ichthyophis; species Ichthyophis bannanicus. Next base: position 148,202,963 of record CM066044.1, read on the forward strand.
TGCCATTTTCATGTATATAATCGTGCATAGACACATGTAAATCAAATCCATGTGTAAATGGCCATTTTGGAAGGGGTCCAATTTACATGTGGATGTCCTTAGTACGTGGACGTTTTAGGATGTGTGTGTTGTGGGGTATATCAGGGATCTGGCCTGGGTGGGACAAAAATCTACAAGTGTATTTCCTATTTCATATAAGAAATATAGGTGTAGAGCCAAAATTGTCCATGTCTGGAATTATACCCGCTCCCTGTCATGAACAGGTATTTAAAAGTGCTTCTTTAATGTTTTTGTTGCCGTAAGGCATGTGTTTCCCAGAAAGAACTCCCTTTTTGTCATAAAAAAGAAAGCAGAAAGTTGGCTTTGGGGATGAATTTCCAGGTGGCCAGTTTGCTTCTCTTCTCTAAGCGCGTTTGTATAAATCAACCTATGTTGCTGCTGCTGCCGCCTTGGTTCCACTGTCTGAATTATTTATACCTGACCAGATGGAGCCAGAGTTGACTTCAGTGTATTATGGGGCAGTTATTCATAATAAACTTACACTGAATTCATTCCCTGGAAATAGAGACTTGGGGGGCCATTTACTAATGGTTATCGCATGCCATCTACTACAGGCCCATTGCAGATAAGGCGCAATAAGGGTGTTAGTGTGGCAGGTGCAGGCCTGTGACCCACAGTGTCTGAACATAAGCAGGCCAGCATGGCTAGCTTGACCTGTAAATGAGGCCTGTGGAGAGGCATATAGGATTGCACATCCCCCAGTATGCTGCTATTGTAAGATAGAACTCAGTAGAAGTATTGAATTAGCTTAGGTAAGCAGAACTGTAGTATTGAAAGATGGAAAAATACAGAAAAACATGTTTAAAAGTTACTGATAAGAAAAAGTACATCTGCAAAGAAGTAATTGGGAGTGCTGACAGATGAGTTGCAGAGCCCAGCTCCTCTGCACGTACAAATTGGTTCTATAACCTTGAAAGTGTGAAAGTAACAAGTTGATGAACTGACCATTGTAATTGGGATTAGAAGGGGGGTATGCAGGTGTCATGCCCACTGGAGGGACATAACTGGATAAACTTATCAGTACCGGGACCAATAGAAGAGGTACGGGAGGTACGGGAGAGTACCGGGACCAATGAAATGTTTTTCTATACCTAGAATGGAACAGAAGTCTATAAAAGTTGTTGTAATGCTTGAAAACTTTGCTCAGCCATTTTGAAATTGACTTGCTTGAGACTTGTGCACAAATAAATGATTTGGACCTTTTGAACAGACTCCTGGTATCATTGGTTTGTCTGCGCTTTGCTGCTACATATTCCTTGGTGCGTTGGCCGGGAAGTTGTGGAATCAAAGTGTATATAGGGCAATATACCACGACTTTCCGCCTCTATAGGCTTGGTCCTGCCGGGATCGCGCCCTTCCGACGAGGGCTGCTCCCTGGCGCCACCGGTCCCTTGTATCGGAGGGAGCTGGTCGGACCTCGGCGGGTGACGAGCCCGGCTGGAGTCAACGCCTCGAACCCGAGTGAGGGGAGTCCGAGGTCCAACTCATGCGCCTGCTTGGGAAGTTTGAGGACCGGATCCGGTGAGTATAGTTTTGATTTTGGGTCTAGACAGAAATAGAAAGCGCAGTACTGCCATTGGAACTTGGAACTTTGGAATTTGTAATCTCGAGATATTGGGAATTGGTAAGAGAGCATGATCACCTCTCAAGGAAGAGCCGAGTAGCCTGGCATGGGAATTCGCTGGGTGAAACCCTCATCCTTTTTGTAATTGGGAAATTGGAAAAGACTAGTCAGAATAGATAGAAACGAATGCATTCTGGGATACGTTGCTAGCATGATTGTGTGAACGAAGTGTGAATGAGAGGTCTGGCAGCACGGACCAAGTGAAGGCGGACCCCTGAGTAGCGCATTTCCTGACCGGGCGACCGCGTTCAGGTCGCGAAAAGGGGGAAGCGATTGTCGTCTTGTCTTGATATTTGTACTCCTTATACGTTTCCAGGGCCGTGAGGACCCCTTACCCACGGTCCGCCCTCCTTTTCCCTTCTGTCTGTTGTTGCGCGCACACATCGAAATGGGAGGGGCGGGGTCTACTAGAAACACTCCACTAGAATGTATGATCGCACATTTTAAAGAGGGATATTCAGGAGATTATGGTATTAAAATGACAGCAGCCCGTTTGCAAATTTTGTGTACTAGGGAGTGGCCCGATCTAGACCCCATCTGGCCCCGAGAGGGAACGTTCAAAGTAGAGATTATTCAGTCAATACACCGTAGAGTGCGGGTAGCGCACCCCGTTCAGTACCCTTATATAGATTCCTGGTTAAGTATTTGTGAAGATCCGCCCCCTGGGCGCAGCGCTGTTATGAGGAACAGTGCAGAATAATGTTAGCTAAAACAGATTCTAGACAGAAAACGGAACAGCCTAGAATGAAAGAGCAGGATACGAAAGCCAGAAAAGAAGCCCATCCTGGCAGATCCTGATTCCCCAGAAATAACTCTCAGGCAGCCCCGAACCCCAGGTCCAGTAAGAGTAGCCCGGCGTCCTGCCCCAGAAACCCAGAGACGGCCAGAGCCGAGGCGGGACCCAACCCCTGATCCCCCTCCTGGAGAAGAGAAAAAGGAAGAATTAGCGAGAAAAGAAGAGGAGGACCTAGAAAGCGGGTCAGAAGTGGAGACAGAAGAAGGAGAAAGAGAGAATCCCCCAGATGAGGAGGAAAGTGTACAAATAATTGAGAAAGCTAGTGTTAGCACTAGCACGCCAGTGACAGTGAAACCCAAAGCAAAACCTGTTGAGAAAAAGAAAGTGACTCCTGCAAAGGCAACGACAATAACCCTTAGATCCCAAAAGACACCCATAGCAGCTAAACTGTTTCCCTTACGGCAAGTCCCGGGAGTGCCCGTAAAGAATGATAATGATGAAGTGGTAGCGGGACCCCTAACTTATGTGTATATTCCTTTCTCTACAACTGATTTATTAAATTGGAGGTCGCACTATGCCTCCTATACTAGTAAGCCCCAGGAGCTGACAGAATTAGTAACTAGTATTATGGAAACTCACCAACCCACTTGGCCAGATTGCCGTCAGCTCCTGACCACCCTATTCACTACAGAAGAACGAGCAAGAATTAGAAAAGCAGCTATTGAATGGATGGCAGAAAACCCTGCAGCTCCGGCACAGGGGCAGAATATAATAGACCGTAGGGAAGCAGCTCAGAGAGAATTCCCGAATGAAGACCCCAATGGGATCCAAATACAGATGAAGGATCCACAGCCCTAGCCCGTTTTCGCCAAGGCTTTTTACAAGGCCTGAAAAGGGGGGGCCAGAAAGCTATGAACCTTTCCAAAGTTGCAGGAGTAATTCAAGGAATAGATGAGAGCCCAGCAGATTTTTATGAGAGATTAACTGAAGCATACAGAATGTATACTCCCTATGATCCCGAGGCACCAGGAAGTTTATGTATGGTGAATTCTGCTTTTGTAAACCAGTCTCAACCAGACATTAGACGCAAATTACAGAAGTTAGAAGGGTTTGCGGGCATGAATGCAACACAGTTACTGGAAGTCGCTCATAAAGTGTATGTGAATCGTGATACTGAAAGACAGAGAGAATGTGATAGAAAGATGAAGAAGAAAGCTGATTTTTTGGCTGCGGCCATAGTGGAACAGAAAAGGGGAGGTGTCCCTAGTCGAAGGAGCAGAGGAAGAGGGCGGGGTCAAGGCGGAGGCCGGACCCAGAGACTAGGCGTGAACCAATGCGCCTATTGCAGAGAGGAAGGACATTGGAGAGATATGTGCCCGCAACTCGAAGACGCCCAGCATGATGACGACAGCAGCCATCAGTGGCGAGAAGAAAGACGAAGCTATCCCCGAAGCCGAGGAGGAGCCAATCGAGAACAATTCCAGCGAGAAAGAGGAGGAACCATTCAAGCATTGGCCACACCAGCCCATGATGAGAATGACGTGGATTAGGACAGACCGGGCTCCAAGTTTGCTTTAGGTCTCCAGGAGCCTATGGTCGGAATACAAATAGGAGACCAAATTATGGACTTTATGGTTGATACTGGAGCGCAACATTCAGTAATAGACAAAAAGATAGCCCCATTCACTACAAAAGCAGTCACCATCATAGGAGCTACTGGTGCCAAAGCCACAAAGTCTTTTCTTCAAAACCGAATATGCAGTCTGGGAGGACAGCAAGTAACTCATCAATTCCTTTACATGCCCGAATGTCCAGTGCCACTACTGGGACGAGATATGTTAGCTAAGCTTCAAGCACAAATATCTTTCTCTGAACAAGGAGAAATGCAAATGACAGTAAATTCCCAAACCAAACCAGCAGGAGTGATGCTGCTGACAGTTCCCCGAGAAGAAGAGTGGAGATACTACATTGATGATTCGATCCAAGATACCTATTTTGAACAAACTTTGAAAAGTATTGATGCACCACCTGGAGTATGGGCAGAAGGCAGCCCCCAGCCCTAGCCAAACATATAGCTCCAGTGATTGTAACCCTTAAGCCTAGTGCTACACCAGTGCACGTCAAACAGTACCCTCTCCCAAGAGCCGCAATTGAAGGCATTCATCGCCACCTACAAAGATTGCTCGAGTATGGCCTACTGAAAGTATGCCAATCCCCATGGAACACTCCACTTTTGCCAGTAAAGAAGCCTGGGACAGATGATTATCGCCCAGTGCAAGATTTGAGAAGAGTAAATGATGCAGCTGAGACCATACATCCAGTCGTACCCAATCCTTACACCCTCCTAGGACTGATACCTGCTGAAGCTACCCATTTCACTGTACTGGATTTAAAAGACGCATTAGCCCCTGTAAGCCAAATATTGTTTGCATTCGAATGGCAGGACCCCATCTCTGGAAGAGGGGGCCAACTTACCTGGACAAGATTACCCCAAGGATTCAAGAATTCGCCTACCATCTTTAGTGCCGCACTGAATCAAGACCTTTCAAGCTATCCAGTAGCCCCGGGGAAGAGAGTGCTTCTCCAATACGTGGATGATCTGTTGATAGCTGCCGTATCAGAAAGTGAATGTATACTAGCCACCAAAGATCTCTTGCAGTTACTAGAGGAAGCTGGATACAAAGTTTCCAGAGCCAAAGCACAGCTATGCCAAAAGAAGTGAAATACCTGGGTTTTCGTATCACCCAAGGAAGCAGAAGATTAGGCAGAGAAAGAAAAGAAGCAGTATGTAGAATTCCAACTCCAACAACCAGAAAGCAAGTCAGAGCCTTTCTGGGAGCGGCAGGATATTGCCGAATTTGGATACCCAACTTTGCCCAAATTGCCAAACCACTGTATGAAGCCACAAAAGGAGAAGAGAAGTCACCACTGAGTGGGGACTTGAGCAGGACACAGCCTTCCAGAAGTTAAAAGAAGAATTGATGTCATCACCAGCACTTGGACTACCAGATGTCCACAAACCTTTTCACTTGTTTGTACATGAAGCACAGGGAAATGCCTTAGGCATGTTGACTCAGAAATTAGGAAATTGGGAGCGACCTGTAGCCTACCTATCGAAACAATTGGACCCTGTGGCCAAAGGATGGCCACCTTGCTTGAGAGCAGTTGCAGCTACAGCGCTACTAGTGAGTGAAGCAGACAAACTCACACTAGGACAGAACATACGAGTCACTGTGCCACATGCAGTCCTTGCCCTTATGGAACAGAAAGCAAATTATTGGCTCACCAATTCCCGAATGTTGAAGTACCAGAGCATGTTATGTGAAAACCCACAAATACAACTTGAAGTGAGCCATGCCTTGAACCCAGCCACCTTGATACCCATCAGTGAAGAACTCCCAGAACATGACTGTATCGAAGTCATGGAGACTGTGTTCTCCAGCCGACCTGACTTGACAGATGTGCCCATAGACAATCCTGACCAAACCTATTATGTTGATGGGAGCAGTCTCATCCTTGATGGACGACGCTGTGCCGGATATGTAGTCGTCACTCAACACGAAGTAGTTGAATCATCAGCCCTAGCCTCAGGCACATCAGCCCAGAAAGCCGAATTGATAGCACTCACCAGAGCATTGCTGTTAGGAGAAAAACTTATACTGAATATATATACAGATTCCAAATATGCCTTCACTACCCTGCATGCCCATGGAGCTCTCTATAAAGAAAGAGGACTCATCACATCCGGAGGAAAATCAGTCAAATATGGTCCCGAAATATTGATGTTGCTTGATGCAGTCTGGGCCCCAACACGTGTAGCTGTTATGCATTGCAGAGGACATCAAGCAGGAAAAGGAGAAGTTGCCCGAGGAAATAGATTTGCAGATGCCTCAGCACGACAAGCAGCTATGACAGGACAAATTGCCCCACAAGCTACGCCAATGCAAGCAGCATTGTTTCCAGTACCTTTGAATCTATGGACCCCACGATATACCACCAAAGAATTGGACTACTATTGTGACAAAGAAAATGGAGTATTGAAAGACGGATGGATTGAGCTGCCACCAGAAGAGGGCAGTCAACCTCCAGGACGAATAGTAATTCCTGAACTGTTAGGACCATCCTTTGTCAAAGCTTTCCACGAAGCCACCCACTATGGGAAGAGTGCTATGGAAAAAGCACTCAGACCACATTTCTACATCCCTCTGATGACAACCATATCAGCTTCAGTAGCACGACAATGTCAAACTTGTGCCAAGAATAATGCCAAGCAAGGCCTTATTACAGCACCCCGAGTTCAGTCAAGAGGTGTGACCCCCATGCACAACCTCCAAGTTGATTTCACCGAAATGCCAAAAGCCAATGGGTACCATTACCTATTAGTATTAGTTTGTACTTTCTCTGGGTGGGTAGAAGCATTCCCAACCAGAACTGAGAAAGCCCGAGAAGTTACCAAGGTCTTAATGAGAGAGATTGTCCCCAGATTCGGAATTCCAGCAGTAATAGGGTCAGACAATGGACCCTCATTTGTCTCCCAAGTTACTCAGCAGTTAGCAAAAGCCTTGCAGATACAATGGAAACTCCACACTGCATACAGACCCCAGAGTTCAGGGAAAGTTGAGCGAATGAATCGTACCTTGAAAGCCCAAATGTCTAAGCTTTGTCAGGAGACACAATTGAAGTGGCCCCAAGTGCTTCCCATAGCTTTATTCAGAATACGCTCAGCTCCTGTAAAGTCAACAGGATTTTCCCCTTTTGAAGTTTTGTATGGTAAACCCCCACCAATAGTGCAGGGGATCAAAGGAAGTCTAGCCCAAATTGGTTCAGAAATAACCAGACAAGAACTTCTAGCTCTTAGTTTTGTTCTGCAGACTCTCCATACGTGGATCCAAGACCAGTTGCCTATCAACTTGACGGAACCCTTGCATCCCTACCAGCCTGGTACCTCGGTGTGGATCAAAGATTGGAAGAAGACACCGTTGGCACCCCATTGGAAGGGACCGTACACCGTCATCCTGTCTACCCCAACTGCAGTAAAGGTAGCCGAGATCGACGCCTGGATCCACCACAGCAGAGTCAAGCCCGCCGCCGATCCTGAACCAGAGCGGTGGACAGCAGAACAGCACTCTGATGTACCCTTGCGAGTTACTCTGAGACGGCAACCAGCAGCATAGACACTTCATCACAAGTGCTTTGCAGCAGCCAAGTCTTTCGAAGAGGATTGCTGTTTTCCATGCAGCAACAGCTTTGTTTCAACGAACCCAATTTGTGTGTGATTTGACACACTACTTTGAGACTACACTGACTAAGCCAGACTCCACAAGCCAACTGAATTGCTAAGTTGGTCAATGTGTACTGGACAACTTGAGGATCTTCAATCAACACTCAGCAACCGTTAAATTGCTTCATTAGCAAACGGGATGAAGAATAATAGAACGTCGTGATCAAGATCAGCAAGCTGAGGATTCAGAAGAACTCCAATCAACATCGACATGCATCTCTACTTTTGCTTTGCTTTGGTTGCCTTCTTTGGAGGTTTTGAACAGACTTATGCTTTACCTCCATGCACTGCCTGCATTACTTCTACTAGAATTGGACTGAAAGTAACTCAGACTTTGCTTTATCATTCTTACTATACCTGCGAGGGGACAGTAACTCGGTGTATCTATAACACCACTGAACTAAATGTTTGCACTCATGGGAAAATTAAAACATGCTATAATCCGCATCAGAATCCATCCTATTACACGATGGAAATAAGATGGAAGGATGCAGATGGACCTATATTAGCTGCAACGCCGCCACTTAAGGACATTACTAAACCTACTGTTTTGAATTTTGATGCATGCAATGCTATTAATAGAGATAGTTATTCCACCTGTGGTACATGGGAGAAAGCGTATCGAAATGACCATAAGTATATGTGTCCAGAAGGTGCCACGGGATGGAGAAAGTGTACAGGTAAAAAGGAACCAGGCTATAGTACTGCCCCAGCAGCAGACTACTATTGCCCGTATTGGGGATGTGTTTTTTATGCTACCTGGAACACTGGTATAACTGATGAGAAAATAGATAAACGAATGGCTACTTTAACCAAGCCAACCACAAATGATAAATGTCAGAAAGATGCTTGTAACCCCTTACACTTACGTATACACAATCCCCATGCATGGAAACAAGGATATAAGTTTGGTTTACGTATTGCTGGAGGAGCAATAGATCCAGGGACCATTGTGTATATCAGATTGAATACCCAAGCCCACAAGTCATCTAAATATCATATTCATAATACTTTTTATGAAGCCATGCATGTAAATAAGTTTGAGATCCCTCACCCCTCACAGAATTTATTTCTAGAATTAGCCGGAGCAGTAGTATCTAGTCTTAAGATCACAGATTGTTATTTCTGTGGCGGAACCCAAATGGGAGATCAGTGGCCATGGGAAGCCCAAGAATTGAATTATTCCATAATTTATAATCAGACTGAATTACACAAGACTACCAGTGAATGGGTGTTAGCGCACTCAATCGTTGGACGTCTTTGCTATGCCAGAACTGGACCCCAGTTCACCCAAAAAGTAGGACAGCTGGTCTGTCTTAGCCAAAAGTACTATAATGCCACAACCAAGAAGATAGCATGGTGGTCAGGAATTGGACATCCTGAACCTCCTAACCCATTAGCCAGATTTCCTGAACTTGCAGGTCTATGGACTAACCTTGCTGAAATCCAAGCCTGGCAGGCCCCACCTGGCCTATATTGGATCTGTGGAAACCGAGCATATGCACAACTCCCACCACACTGGGGAGGAGCATGTGTCTTAGGAACCATCAGACCTTCTTTCTTCCTGTTAAACACTGAACATGGAGAACAATTAGGATACCCAGTATACACTACCCATCGACACAAAAGAGCACTAAGACAGAAGAGAGAGGCCTTACAGATAGGCAAGTGGGAGAAATGGCAAGGTGATGATTGGCCACCAGAAAGAATCATTGAATATTATGGACCCGCCACTTGGAATGATGATGGTATGTATGGTTATCGTACCCAATTTATATGATTAATCGTATTATTCGCTTACAAGCAGTAGTTGAAATAATAACCAATGAAACTAGTCATGCTCTCACGCTTTTAGCTAGACAAAGTACACAGATGCGCACTGCGATATATCAGAACCGCTTAGCACTTGATTATTTGTTAGCAGCTGAAGGAGGAGTATGTGGTAAGCTGAACTTAACCAATTGCTGTTTGAAAATAGATGATAAAGGTCAAGTAGTTGAAGAAATTGCTAAAGATATGCAAAGACATGCTTATGTGCCAGTACAGACGTGGCACTCATTGAAATTTCCTAATTGGTTTGCTAACCTCTTTTCATGGGTGGGAGGATTTAAGACTTTCATCGTATTGGTACTAATCCTTGTTGCTGTTATCTTCTTATTACCATGTTTAATCCCATGTTGTATGCGTTCCATTCATAACACTATTGATAGTACAGTAGAGCGGAAGACCGCAACAAAAATCATGGCTTTATATACAGCCAGTCCTGGTAGAAATCCTTTAGCCAGGATGTGATTCTTCAGAAAGTGATTTAATTCTCACACCTTATTAAGTAATAGGGTGAGATTAATCAAAGGGGGGAATGTGGCAGGTGCAGGCCTGTGACCCACAGTGTCCGAACATAAGCAGGCCAGCATGGCTAGCTTGACCTGTAAATGAGGCCTGTGGAGAGGCATATAGGATTGCACATCCCCCAATATGCTGCTATTGTAAGATAGAACTCAGTAGAAGTATTGAATTAGCTTAGGTAAGCAGAACTGTAGTATTGAAAGATGGAAAAATACAGAAAAACATGTTTAAAAGTTACTGATAAGAAAAAGTAAATCTGCAAAGAAATAATTGGGAGTGCTGACAGATGAGTTGCAGAGCCCAGCTCCTCTGCACGTACAAATTGGTTCTATAACCTTGAAAGTGTGAAAGTAACAAGTTGATGAACTGACCATTGTAATTGGGACTAGAAGGGGGTATGCAGGTGTCATGCCCACTGGAGGGACATAACTGGATAAACTTATCAGTACCGGGACCAATAGAAGAGGTACGGGAGGTACGGGAGAGTACCGGGACCAATGAAATGTTTTTCTATACCTAGAATGGAACAGAAGTCTATAAAAGTTGTTGTAATGCTTGAAAACTTTGCTCAGCCATTTTGAAATTGACTTGCTTGAGACTTGTGCACAAATAAATGATTTGGACCTTTTGAACAGACTCCTGGTATCATTGGTTTGTCTGCGCTTTGCTGCTACATTAGCACATGCTGTTAGTACATGACCCCCTTATTTATGGCTTTCGTCACAGGCACTAACAAAGGTCTGAACTATTTCTGGTGTAAGACTCACACTACTTCCTGACTTTGGTTTTGTCTACACTGTCCAAATTACTACAGGCTTTATTATTTTCCAAAACAAACAAGATATATAAATCAGATTTGTGGAGGACAAATCTTCCCAGATGAAATTAGCGCAGTGATTTCAGTTTTAATGCAGAGGAACCTGTGCCCTCATTTTACTAATTTTTAATCATAGTGGGGTGATTTTATAAAAGATTTTCTGAATAAAAGCATGATTTATACATGGAGAATGTTTCTTAGGACATTATGCAAGTGTACATGAGCCGTTAAGAGCATGCCTACTTTTACATGGACTGTGCCTAGGAGTTTTAGTCTGGGTTTGAATAGGACCAGAGATGGAGCCTGATGTACCAGCTCAGGTAATCTATACCATATGCCTGCAGCAGACTCTTGCGTGAGAGGGAATGTCTGGTCCTATTCATATCCAAACTAAAAATCCACCTCTTCAAGGCTATATTTGGATCCTGACCTCCTTATTCTCTTGTTTACCATCCATGTGTGCTATAACCATTTCCCCCTCATGTTAACCTAGTCCCCTGTTCGTTGTATTCATCTATCGTGCATAGATTGTAAGCCTTATCGAGCATATATGCCTTGCAGCACTATATAGGTGATACGTAGTAGTCTTAGACTGGGCAAAGTTGCATATTCAGCAGTGGTGGCCATCACGGCTTTAATTTAAACCTGGCTATTCAATGTGGGGGTCATAGCTGATCACCAGCATTGAATATTCAGGTTGCCCGGATAGCCATTTAGCTATTCAGTCAGTGATGATATTCAGCCACTGGCCAGACAGTTAAACCAGCTAAACTTAGGCAGCTTCTTTTAGGCCTAACTTTAGCCAATTAGAGTTATCTGGCCAGCAGCTCAATATCATCACCCCTGCTCCATCCCCGGAACGCCCGACACTAAGGGTTTAGTATCGGGGCGATCAGTGGTACTGAGAAGGGGATATTTAGGGGCATAAAAAGGGTATACGCAGCTGAATTACCACTCTGTGTGGTTAACGCGGTTAGCAGGTCTGCTAACCATGGTAATCCTTTTAAATATTCCCCCCTAAATTTGTGCAAAACCGAATTAGGAGTGTTCATTTGTGTATGCGCATTTATAAATATAAAGAAGGCCTAAGGGCTCAATAACATGGCCGAGGCCACTTCCCAAGTGTAGTAGCCAGAATTCGGATGGGGAATGAGCATTAATGAGGGTGGCCAAGGAGCTTTGGGTGGGGGAGGGGGAGAGGTGAGTGGACATCGAAGGGGTAGACTGGTGATCAGTTGGTAAGGGACAGGCTGGCTGAAAGGGGGCAGCAGGTAGAGCTATGTTTGCCCTCTCTCCTGCCCTCTCTAGTTCAGTTTAGGACTCTGATGGTATGCCTGGGGGGAGGGGAGGAGGTCTGGATATGGGTTCTGCGGTCACAGCTGAAGGAGAGTTTGACAGAATGCAGTGTTTTTATAAGCCAAATTCCATACAATGCCAGACTATTCAGGACTGGAGACCAGAGGGTGAGGAGCCATAAATATGCACCAGCAGTCTGGAGTCGTGACACCAATTTAAAATGGATGTACTTAATGCCAGCCATTGAGATGTCACTAGGTGCAGCCATGCTAACTGCAGCATTGACGGTTAGCGCTTGACATACCCCAGCATTAACTGCAACGTGCTTTCCTGTCCCACTCTCCACCTAGAACCTGCCCATTGCATGATGAGCAATTAATGCAAAAATTAGTTACCGCAGCCTTGCGCGGACAGTCACTGTATGCTTAAACACTTGTTTAATCTCTGAATGCACTTTATTAAAAGGGCCCCTTTATGTTATGAAGTGCAAAACATTCAGAACAAATATGATTTATCAAATTAATATTGTAATCTCATTTATAAAACATCTTCTTGTTCACTGTAGGTGTTTAGCTTAATTTACTTGAAGTGGGGCTATTTAGTCATTTCTAAGACCTATGAAAATGCACCATCAAGAGAACCACAATATTCTTACTCTGTGTACATTGTTTTTATATACCATAGTTGCACATTTTTGTTTGTTTACTATCTCCAATTTATAAACTGTTATCTTCACAAAAATGCTGGTGGCAGCACACATCTCATAAAAGCATATCTAGACAGTAAACCAATAAAATACTGGAAATATAAAATACTTTTCACAAAGAAGCTTGTGGACTTTGTGATGTTTCATATCTTTCATAGTCTGAGTTCATTTGTCTCAATGTCTGGGATTTGCTAACCAAAAGTGTGCAGTAAAGGTCAACAAATCCATAGCTGAGAACATTCCAGGATATTCATCACTTTGTTCACATTTTAGGTTTTTTAGGAAAACAGAGGGCCCTTTACTAAAGTGTGCTAAGCAGTAAGTGTGGGTTTGTGTGTGCGCTGTTAGTATGGGGGCAGGACAGTTACCACATGCCAGTTCATGCACTAATTGTGACTCGTGTGTTGGGGTGAAAATTGGGTGTGGTGAGTGCATTACAGTTAACACAGGGGTACATTTCTCGCACTAATAGTGAAATTTTAGAAGGGACATCAAAATGCAGTGTGGGACATCTAAACCAGAACATCTGGGGGAAAAAAGGCAGGCATGTCCAGGTGCAGTCGTGATTTTTCAACCTTCACCATGCCTGATATGGATGTTTGCATATGTCTGTTTTGCCAGTTTTTTCAATGCTCGCTGTAAACCATCTCGTCCTTAATCCGCTGTCCTGGGCTGCGGCTATCAATCTCTCATCCTTCGGTTTCAGTTCATGTGTCTGATCTCCAGGAACAAGCAGGAATGAGTCTTCACATATGGGTATCGTCGGTACCGACGGAGCCTGCGCGGGAACGCTCCCCAGCGTCCAGTAAGAAAGCTTTTGGGAGCATCCCACAGCGCCTGTGCGCTACCTTCCTGCCTTTCCCAACTGCCTCTCTCCAGTTCTTCATTTCCGCGGAGCCAGCAGGTCATGTTCCTGTCACCACAGAAGAATTCTTTATTTTTTTCTTCATTTTTCTGTGTCGCGTCTGCCTTCTTCGACGTCAGACCGGTACCGCCGGTCTTTTCTTTTCTTTCTTAAAAAAACAAACAAAGAACCCCCACTTTTCTTTCTTCAACTGTGCATTTTCGGTTTGGGCCTTAGGCCTAAACATTTTTTCTCCTCATGGAGAAGCCCGCTTCCCGGTTCAAAAAGTGCACGAAGTGTGACGGTACTATTTCTGTCACCGACACCCATGACTGGTGTCTAAAATGTTTGAGTCCTGACCATTCCATCACGGATTGTGTGTCCTGTACCATGATGTCTAAAAGAGGTCGGCAGAACCGAGCAGCCAAGCTCAGTACCCTGTTTCCCTCTGATGCAGCCTCGGTGGCATCGACGTCTTCCAGGGCTGCTTCTTCCTCCCATGGATCTCAGGTAACCAAACATAAATCTAGCCGGTCCTCGAAGGGCAAATCTCCCTTTAAGCATCGAGATGCCTCCGGGCTTGTCCTTGAGGATTCCGCACCAGCAAAATTACCCCGGCGGGAAGTTCCGGTTTCCAAAGCATTGTCTATGGAGTCACAGGTTGACATCGATGGCTCGGCCTCGACCGATCACCTGTTGCCGTGTTCTGGGGTACCGGTGGCCTCCACTGGTACCCACATCCAGACTGGTGGCGTCAATGGATCAGAAGATTCTGTCCATGCAGCGCACCCTAATGGCGTTTATACAGGCTTCGACGCCTCCAGTACCGCAACAGTCTCCGTTGCCGGTACCGACTCCGGCACCGGCATTGTTCCTGGAGCCGGCACCGATTGCATCGACATCGGCTTCGGTGTCGACTGCAACGGTACCCTGTCCTATGATGCCCATTGGTACCGAACCGGTACCGCTTACTCCCGATGTCGATCCCACTCGGTACGCGTATCGGGCTTTACAGGAGCATCCAGACAGGCGATACTTCGATTCCTCCGAAGACTCTGAGTCGGAGGTTTCTGTCGATGCACCGTTACTTCTTCCTCAGGAGTCTGATTCTCCAAAACGAAGAATGTCTCCTCCAGAAGACTTGTCTTTTCAGGACTTCATTAGGGAAGTGGCTAGGGGCCTCTCCATTACAGTGGCCCCTGAGTCAGAGCCTAGAACCAAGCAACTAGATATTTTGCAATATCCTAAGGCTGCTAAAGAAGCAGCTACTTTACCTATTCATGAGATTCTCTATGATCTCATGTTGAGCATGTGGGAGACTCCTCTTACCACCTCTCCTCATTCTCGTAGATTAGACACCATGTACCATGTCCCTCCTTGTCCTGGCTTTCATAAGTCTCAGCTTCCTCACCACTCTATTGTGGTAGAGTCTGCCATGAGGAAAATAAAGAGTGCAAAGAGACACTCATCTAATCCTCCAGGACGTGAATGCAGGACCCTTGATGCTTTTGGCCGAAGGGTTTTCCAAGCTAATATGCTTGCTGCCAGAATCAACTCCTATAGTCTCTATATGGGAATGTTTCTAAAAAGTCACAGATCATCTGCAGACTTTAACCCCTTTTATTTCAGAAGATAAAAGGCAGGAATTTCTCACTTGGCTTAAACATGCCCAAGATGTATCCAAATTTTCCAACCGTGCAGCCTTTGACTCTTTTGAGTGTGTAAGCAGAGCCTCGGCTATTGCCATAGGTGCACGCAGAATTGCTTGGTTACAAGCCTCTGATTTGGAACTTTGGGTCCAAGATGAACTGGGAAATCTTCCTTGTACAGGTGAAAACCTTTTTGGCAGGGATTGGAAAGCAAAGGCCACTCAGATGGATGCTGAGAACTCTGCTTTGGATCGACTTTCAAAGTCTACCTCTGCTCCTGCTAAGAAAAGGTTGTTCAAAAAGACAACTTTTTCTAAAAAGGGAAAATACTATCCTGCTTATGGTCAGCAGGCATCATCTGCAGGTCGTTTTGCTGCAAAGCGTCAGCAACCACCTAAACAGGCCAAGTCAAAGGCTGCCAGGCCTCCCACAACTCAGCAGCCTCGGCCTCCCCAGGGCCTTTGACTTGCAACTAGAGAACTTAGCCTTTCTGGCTCTGGAAGAACCAGAGCCCCTCACCATTCCAGGAAGGTTGGCTTACTTTGCTCCAAAGGGAGCAAATTACAGCAGAACAATGGACCCTCTCCATTGTAAAGGAAGGGTACAAGCTTCATTTCTTGCACCTTCCTCCCCACACCATGGTGAAACAGTTCAATTCTCCAACATCTCTCCTCAACCTTCTGGGTCAGGAGATTGCTACCCTTCTTGCCCAAGGGGCAATAGAAGAAGTACCCCTTCTTCAACAGGGCTCAGGGTTCTACTCCCCTTATTTTCTTATTCCAAAGAAAACAGGGGGCTACAGACCCATATTAGATCTCAGAGAATTGAACAAGTTTCTATTCAAAGACAAATTCAAGATAATTTCTCTCGGTACTCTGCTGCCATACCTTCAGAGTCAGGACTGGCTTTGTTCTCTAGATCTCAAAGATGCGTACACCCATGTCCTCATCCATCCAACACACAGAAGGTTCCTTTGGTTCCTTTTTCAAGGAAAGCAATACCAATACAGGGTGCTTCTTTTCGGTTTGGCCTCTGCACCAAGGGTGTTCACGAAATGCATGGCAGTAGTAGCTGCATTTCTACGCACTCTAGGAATATTTGTTTTCCCATATCTGGACGACTGTCTCATTCAAGCTCCATCCCAGTCAGAGGCCCAGATTTCTCTAACCTGCACAATGCTTGTCCTTCAGTATTTGGGACTGGTAATAAACATCCCAAAATCCCATCTCACCCCTACTCAGTCTCTGGAGTTTATAGGGCCCTTGCTGGATACCACAACCGCAAGGGCCTATCTTCCTCAGGACTGTTGCCTACAATTGGTGCAGTTAGCCTCCCAGATACAGTTAAAGTCCCATTTAACTGCTCGAGAGATGTTACAACTATTAGGCCACATGGCATACACTGTGCATGTGGTTCCATATGCTCGCCTTCACATGAGGGCAGCTCAATGGACTTTGTCCACCCAATGGACTCAGGCATCAGGTTGCCTGTCGGACAAAATAGCAAACTCCAGTCGCCTATTCTGGTCTCTCCAGTGGTGGAAGTCCCCTCCAAATCTGTTGCTGGGGTCCCCTTTTCAGCAGTCGCTACCCCAAGCAACTCTGACAACAGATGCTTCTCCAATGGGTTGGGGAGCTCATCTGCAGGATCTCTCCACCCAGGGCATCTGGTCTCCACAGGAGACTTCTCTGCATATCAATCTCTTGGAACTCAGAGCAATATTCTTAGCTCTCAGAGTGTTCCATTCCCTGCTCAGCTACAGGACAGTCCTCATCCATACGGACAACCAAGTAGCCATGTTCTATGTAAACAAGCAGGGCGGGACTGGCTCTCTGTCGCTTTGCAATGAAGCTTTACGACTGTGGGCCTTCGCCAGAGAACATCACATCCATCTTCTGGCAGTATATCTTCCAGGCATTCAAAACTCTTGGGCGGACAGACTCAGTCGAGTTCTGCTCCCACACGAGTGGTCCCTCCACATGGACCTGGTAGCCAGGATTTTTCGAATTTGGGGAACCCCGGACATAGACCTCTTTGCAAGTCCGTGGAATGCCAAACTTCCCCGGTTCTGTTCCAGAATTCCGTGTCAGGGAGTTCAGGCCAAGGATGCCTTCCTCCTTCACTGGGGTCAAGACTTCCTTTATGCCTTTCCACCAATTCCCCTAATTCCCAAGACACTATTCAAGCTTCAGAGAGATCAAGGGACCATGATCCTCATAGCACCACATTGGCCACACCAAGTGTGGTACCCTCTACTTCTGCATCTCTCTCAAGCTCCTTCCCTGGACTTGGGCTCTGCACCAGATCTTCTGTCCCAGGAAGAGGGAACTTTGTGGCACCCGAACCCCCAGTCGCTCCATCTCAGGGCTTGGTTGCTGAGGGCCTAGACCTTCAAGATTTTCATCTCTCTCAGCAAGTCAGAGATGTTGTTCATGCTCTAGAAAGCCTTCTACTAGACGTTCCTATGCTTTCAAATGGAAAAGATTTACCATTTGGTGTTCAGGGAAAGGTCTAAACCCTCTTGCAATACCTCTGAATTCTCTACTAGAGTATCTCCTGCATCTATCCCATGCAGGTCTGAAAACAAATTCAGTAAGAGTCCATTTGAGTGCTATTGCAGCGTCCCTCAAGCCTCTCAATGGACAACCTGTTTCCTCTCATCCTCTTATAGCAAGATTCATGAGAGGCCTTCTTTTAACTAAACCTCCCATTAGACCACCTCCAGTGGCATGGGACTTAAACCTGGTTCTTGGCCAGCTTATGAAGCCACCCTTTGAACCTTTAGCCACCACCTCCTTGAAATTCCTTTCTTGGAAAGTTATTTTTCTCATTGCAGTCACCTCAGCACGCCGCATCAGTGAGTTGCAAGCTTTGGTGGCTAATCCTCCTTATACAAGGTTCCATCATGATAAGGTAGTCCTCAGGACCAATCCACACTTTATGCCTAAAGTGGTCTCACCTTTTCATCTGAACCAAGAGGTATATTTACCTGTCTTTTTTCCAGGACCTCATGCATCAAATGCCGAGAGAAATCTTCATACCTTGGATTGTAAGAGAGCTCTCGCTTTTTACTTACAAAGAACACAGCAACATAGAAAGTCTTCTCAACTCTTTGTTGCTTTTGATCCTTCTCATTTAGGACTTCCAGTCTCTAAGAGAACACTGTCCAACTGGATTGCTCAGTGTATTTCTTTCGCCTACCAGGAGTAGGAACATTTCTCTGGAGGGCCATGCCACAGCTCACAATGTAAGAGCCATGGCAGCCTCAATGGCTCATCTAAACTCTGTGTCCATCGACCAAATCTGTCGAGCGGCCACCTGGGCCTCAGTTCTTACCTTCACAGCCCATTACTGTTTGGACAAGAACTCCCGCCGGGATGCCTCGTTTGGTCAGGTTGTTCTCAAACACCTGTTCCATTCCTAATCAACTCCTACCCACCTACCCTGGTCGGATGCCAATACCAATCTGTATTTCCCACTGTATTTGTGCATCTGTTTTTCCTTGTTGTTTGTTCTAATTCTTTGAAGAGTTTTTTTTTCTCTTGCTTTGCAAATTCTGTTGCTTCCTTTCCTGTGTATGCTTGTGGATTCTCGCTCATTCCTTCTAGTCTTTGTAATGTAATTTACTGCTAAGGCTCAATGTAGTACTTGCAACATGCACCATGCAAAGAGAGCCGCCAATGTGAGTACCTCCATGTCTGAACGGGGCATGATGGAGGCGTGGCTGGGGCACTCCCAAGAACTGGATGTCGGTGCCTAATTTCAGAAACGTCCAGAGTCACGTTTAAGGATATACCTGCTCCAGGCACGAATAAGCATCATGGAAGTGCTCGTTTTGGCTGAAAAAGATCCAGAGGATGTAGAGAAGATAGTACTCCATCATCCCCAGTACTCGGCAAAATCTCCTCCCTTTCCTGTTCTTAAAGCACTCCTCTAACCATTAGGCTATCCTAGATGTCCCCAGAACCATATATTAATGTTCATGCTAAGTACATGCTTGGTGCAAAACCATAGCGTCCTTTCAGTAAAATTTAATATGCTCTAATGCATGTCCAAAGCTTATTTGCCTGAAGTTTTTAAATACTTATTTCTATGCTTCTCACCCCAAAACATTTTTAAACAGAACCAGAAATGGGTGAGATTTCTCTATGGTACATTAACCTCTTTTTACTATATTGGTCCTTCATTATGGAAACTCTGAGGCTGCTTGCTCTGGAATATCCTCCTTTAGCAAATTAAATGTGATTATATTTATGCTGATTGCTCCTTGCAAGGCCTCTCTGCTGCTACTACCACCAGAAGGGAAGCTGTGACCAAATAATTGAATGCAATCACATGCTGTTTGCTCACTGGTTTTCATGCTCCCTCTTACATAAAAATGGTTCATCTAAATTGTCCATGTGCACCTTCCCATTTGGCCATCATTTTTTAAATTTGCATTTTGTCTCTGGCCATCACTATGCCAAGTGTGAACATTAGCAAGATGTTCCTTCCCTTCTTTTGCTCTTGATACCAGTATTAATGGCAAAAGCAACCTCTATTTTCTCAAGAGCTTATTTATAACTTCTTACAGTAGCAAGCAATATGTAAATACCCTTTGCCTATTGTGAATGTATGTGTGTTTGTGTAACACTAAACTGTTAACTACCTTGAATAGAAAGCAACAATGTACTTTTTTTTTTCCAAACAATTGCACTTAATTCTAGGGCATGCTAAGCTGTTTTTTGGGTTGAGTGGATATCATTTTTCTCTTTAAATTACATCAAAGACATCTAGCGAACTCATGGCATCTATCATAAAACAAAACCTATCTACTTTAACACTTTTTCCTTTGCCGTTTTATTCTGAGAGGGCTGTAAGACCTGAAATCCTAAAAATGCTCTCATCTTCAGATTCTACTAAGATTAAGTCCTTTCCACCCTACGGATACCCTCCAGTTCCTATGTTCCAGTTTGAGTGTCTCAAAATCTTTCAAAGCAAGTTTCGTTTTTGTGACCCAGTACCCAAAATTTGCCAAAAAAATTTTATGAGCTACTTGTGGGTGCTAATGACTCGCCTAAAGTTACTTGATGGAAGAAATTACCAAGTACGTTTCTGAAAGTAGGTGGAAGATATGCTTGTTATAGATAGATAGAGGCTGATATTTAGCCTGCGGAAAAGGGTAGGGCTAAATGGCCAATTTTCCTAATGGAGAAAGGTGAATAGTGATGTACCCGAGGGATCTGTGCTGGGTCCACTGCTTTTTGACATATTCATAAATGACCTGGAAAAGGGAATAACGAGCGAGGTTATCAAATTTGCAGATGACACAAAACTATTTAAAGTTGTTAAAACCCAAGAGGATTGTGGAAAATTACAAGAGGATCTTAATAAATTGGAAGACTGGGCATCAAAATGGCAGATGAAATTTAATGTGGACAAGTGCAAAGTTATGCACCTAGGGAAGAACGACCCAAACTATGGTTACACGATGCAAGGTTCCACATTGGCAACCACCACCCAGGATAAAGATTTAGGCATCATCATGGATAACATGTTAAAACCCTCCGCCCAGTGTGCAGCGGCGGCAAAGAGAGCAAATAAAATGCTAGGTATCATAAGGAAAGGAATGGAAAACAAAACAAAGGATATTATAATGCCTCTATATTATTCCATGGTGCGACCGCACCTTGAATATTGTGTGCAATTCTGGTCGCCATATCTTAAAAAGCATATAGCATTATTAGAAATGATACAGAGAAGAGCCACCAAAATGGTAAAGGGGATGGAAGGATACTCCTATGAAGAAAGGCTAAAAAGGCTAGGGCTCTTCAACCTGGAAAAGAGACGGCTGAGGGGAGATATGATAGAGGTCTATAAATTAATGAATAGAGTGGAACGGGTAAAAGTAGATCGATTGTTTACGTCATCAGAATATAGAAAGACTAGGGGACATGCAATGAAGCTACATGGTAACCTATTTAAGACTAATAAGAGAAAATATTTTTTTACTCAACGTATAATCAAACTCTGAAATTTGTTACCGGAGGATGTAGTAAAAGCTGTTAGTGTAGCTGGGTTTAAAAAAGGTTTGGACAAGTTCCTGGAGGAAAGGTCCATAAACCATTATTATTATTGACCCAATACAAGCATTGAGGAATCTGTGCCTTTTGGGGAGACTGCTAGGTACTTAAGATCTAGATTGGCCACTGTTGGAAACAGGATACTGTACTTGATGGACCTTGGTCTGACCCAGTATGGCATATCTTATGTTCTTATCTAGGGCTAACTGGCCTATTTTCTCAATTGAGAAAGGTAAATAGTGGAATACCCCAGGGATCTATGCTGGGGTCACTACTTTTTAACATATTCATAAATGATCTGGAAATGGGAATAACGAGTTAGGTGATCAAATCTGCAGATAACACAAAATTATTCAATGTTGTTAAAACACAAGAGGATTGTGAAAAATTGCAAGAGGATCTTGATAAATTGGAAGACTGGACGTCCAAATGGCAGATGAAATTTAAATGTGGACAAGTGCAAAGTTACACACTTAGGGAAGAACAATCCAAACTGTGGTTACATGATGCAAGGTTCCACATTAGGAACCAGCACTCAGGAAAAGGATTTAGGCATCACCGTGGATAATATGTTGAAATCATCTGCCCAGTGTGCAGCGGTGGCCAAGAAAGCAAATAGAATTCTATTATAATGCTTCTGCATTGTTCCATGGTGTGACTGCACCTTGAATTTCGTGTACAATTCTTGTCACCATAGCTTAAAAAGGATATAGCAGAACTAGGAGTTACAGCACGGTAATAATAATGGGCGATTTCAATTACGCCAGTATCGACTGGGTCAGTGTCACGGCAGTACATGCTAGGGAGATAAAGTTCCTAGATGACATAAATGACTGCTTCTTGGAGCAGCTGGTCCATGAACCGACGAGAGGGGAAGCCATATTAGACCTAGTCCTTAGTGGAACACCAGATCTAGTGCAAGAGATAAGGGTGTTGGGGCCACTTGGCAATAGTGATCATAGCATGATCACCTTTGATTTAATTAGTGGAGGAGGGATAGTAAGGAAATCCACAGTACTACCTTTTAACTTTCGAAAGGGAGACTATGATAAAATGCGGAAAATAGTTAAGAAAATACTAAAAGGAGCAGTTGCAAAGGTTAAAGACTTACATCAAGCTTGGGTGTTGTTGAAAAATACTATCTTGGAAGCCCAGACCAGCTGTATTCCACTCTTTAAGAAAAGTGGAGGGAAGTCCAAAAAACTGCCAGCATGGTTTAAAGGTGAGGTCAGAGAGGCCTTTGTTGCCAAGAAAGCATCTTTCAGGAATGGAAAAAAGAGCCAAACGATGAAACCTGGAAACAGCACAAGCACTGGCAGGTCAAATGCAAGGCATTGATAAAGAAGGCAAAGAGAGAATTTGAGAAGAAGCTTGCTGCGGGAGCAAAAACACGAAATAAAGATTTTTTCAAGTACATTCTTAGCAAAAAACCTGTGAGAGTCAGTTGGACCATTAGATGATAGAGGAGTTAAAGGGGCACTAAGAGGCGACAAGGCGATAGCGGAGAGACTGAATGAATTCTTTGCTTCGGTCTTTACTGAGGAAGATGTAGGGATGTTACCCATGACTGAAGTGGTATTTAAAGGTGCAGAAGAATTGAAGGAAATATCGATACATCGGGAAGATGTATTACAACTAAATCACCTGGGCCGGAAGGTATACATCCAAGGGTGTTGAAAGAACTGAACTATGAGATTGCAGAACTGCTATCAGTAATCTGTGAACTATCATTAAAATCATCTCTAATACCTGAAGATTGGCGGATCGCCAATGTAACACCAATTTTTAAAAAGGGTTCGAGGGGTGATGCGGGAAACTACAGACCGGTGAGCCTCACGTCAGTACCGGGAAAAATAGTAGAAACCATCATAAAGAATAAAATTACTCAGCATGTAGATAGTCATGGCCTAATGGGAGACAGTCAACATGGCTTTAGACAAAGAAGATCTTGTCTTACTAATCTGTTTTTTTTTTTGAGAAGTGTGAATAAACAGGTGGACAAAGGTGAGTCGGTTGATATAGTGTATCTAGACTTTCAGAAAGCCTTTGACAAGGACCCTCATCAGAGACTTTTGGCAAAACTAAAGAGTCATGGGGATAGGAGGCAGTGTACTACTGTGGATCAGGAACTGGTTAAAAGATAGAAAGCAGAGGGTTGGGCTAAATGGCCAATTTTTCCAATGGAGAAAGGTGAATAGTGGTGTACCCCAGGGATCTGTGCTGGGTCCGCTGCTTTTTGACATATTCATAAATGACCTGGAAAGTGGAATAACGAGTGAGGTTATCAAATTTGCAGATGACACAAAACTATTTAAAGTTGTTAAAACCCAAGAGGATTGTGGAAAATTGCAAGAGGGTCTTGATAAATTGGAAGACTGGGCATCAAAATGGCAGATGAAATTTAATGTGGACAAGTGCAAAGTTATGCACCTAGGGAAGAACAACCCAAACTATGGTTACACGATGCAAGGTTCCACATTAGGAACCACCACCCAGGAAAAAGATTTAGGTGTCATTGTGGATAACATGTTAAAACCCTCGGCCCAGTGTGCAGCGGCAGCCAAGAGAGCAAATAGAATGCTAGGTCTCATAAGGAAAGGAATGGAAAATAAAACAAAAGATATTATAATGCCTCTACACCGTTCCATGGTGAGACCGCACCTTGAATATTGTGTGCAATTCTGGTTGCCGTATCTTAAAAAGGATATAGTGTTATTAGAAAAGGTTCAGAGAAGAGCCACCAAAATGGTAAAGGGGATGGAAGGATACTCCTATGAAGAAAGATTATATAGACTCATCAGCTCCATTAGATGATCATCAATATGGAATTCGCCCATATCATGGTGTAGAAACACTCCTAACAGCACTATTTGATACAATCATCAGAGGTATCGATAATACCAAGCGAGCCTTCATTCTCATATTCATTGATATTTCCTCGGCCTTTGACACTGTAAACCATATCACGCTCATTTCAAGACTTTCTCAAATAGGCATCAAAGATAAAACCCTTGAATGGTTCATATCCTATTTTACTAACCGGACCCAATATGTGCAAATAGATCGAAATGCCTCATCCCCATTTCCACAAGAACAGGGCATCCCTCAAGGCTCTGCCCTTTCGGCTCTTTTGTTTAATCTCTATCTTCAACCCATCTGTTCCATATTTAAACGCTTCAAAATCAACTACCACATCTACGCGGACGACATCATGTTATACTCGCCATTTGATGTGTCCAACCCGGATTATAGCAACATCTGTCGTTGCCTCACTGAAGCTGAGCTGTGGCTGAAATCAATGAATATGAATATTAATTTTAAAAAAAACAGAAGTTTTATTCATAACAAGAAACACAAGCTTCACTCCCCCACTTGAAATCAACATTGGAAAAAAACTCTCTCCCAGTCAAAGATGAGATCAAATATTTGGGAGTCACTCTGGATAAGACCCTCAGCCTCACCAAACATATAAAACAATCTGTAAGAACAATATATTTCAAATTAAGGACAATCCAACAACTTAGACCATTGATAGATAACACTGATTTCAGAACCATAGTACAAACACTTATTACACCACATTTAGACTACTGTAATGGTATTCTTTAAGGGACCTCTAAGAAAAATATTCACACACTCCAATTAGCCCAAAATGTCACCGCAAGGATTATCTATAAAGCGAAACTTTCAGATCATATATCTCCGATTCTCTACGCTCTCCATTGGTTACCCGTCTCATGCAGAATCATCTACAAGTCCTTAGTCAATACATTTAAGATCATTAATAATATAGCTCCATCCTTCTTATCTACGCTCATCAACATCCCACATGAAAATAGATCAAGACGAAGAATAAACCTTCACACGTTACAAGTCCCTGATTCTATTCGAAAGACAAGTCAGAAGACAAGCAACACAGCTTTCTCATACTTCGCCCCTACGTTATGGAACAACCTCCTGTCTGAAATCAGAGAAATCAAGGACCTTCAATTATTTAGAAAAAATCTAAAAACCCATCTATTTACTCTGCACTACAATAACCTCCACATTGAAGATAATCCTAACACAGAGAAAACTACCGATCATCAGTCACTCACTGACCCTACCTAGACAAGGCATAAAATCTTTCACACACATTCACATTGCTCACCTAGTTAAGCTTACTCTTTGAAAGCAAGTACTTGTCGCTAATGTGAATAACTGTAATTTAATGTAAATATATCCCTTTACTGTTGATATACTGTTGGTAGCCTGTTATCTCATTGTATTTTTTTGAGTTACATTTAATAGTTGAATGTTCATTGTTCTAAATCTGTTCTATGTAAAATAATAGTACTCTATTATTAAAGTTTATGTTACTTATAAACCGCCACTGATCGCTGGAAGTGGCGGTATAGAAAAGATGTATAAATAAATAAAATAAATAAATAAGAAAGGCTAAAAAGGTTAGGGCTCTTTAACCTGGAAAAGAGACGGCTGAGGGGAGATATGATAGAAGACTATAAATTAATGAACGGATTGGAACGGGTAAACGTAGATCGACTGTTTACGTTATCAGATTATAGGAAGACTAGGGGACATGCAATGAAGCTATAGGGTAAACTATTTAAGACTAATAAAAGAAAATATTTTTTCACTCAACGTGTAATCAAACTCTGGAATTTGTTACCGGAGGATGTAGTAAAGGCTGTTAGTATAGCTGGGTTTAAAAAAGGTTTGGACAAGTTCCTGGAGGAAAGGTCCATAAACCATTATTAAGAAGGGACCCAGGATATTAATGCTTGACCTAGTACAAGCATTGCAGAACCTGTGTCTTCTGGGGAAACTGCTAGGTACGTATGACCTAGATTGGCCACTGTTGGAAACAGGATACTGGGCTTGATGGACCTTGGTCTGACCCAGTATGGCATATCTTATGTTCTTATGTTAGAAAAGGTACAGAGAAGAATCACCAAAATGGTAAAAGGGATGGAGGGATACCCCTATGAGGAAAGGCTTAAAAGGTTAGGGCTCTTCGACATGGCAAAAAAAAAAAACAGTTGAGGGGAGATAAGATAGAGGTCTATAAAATATTGAATGGAGTAGAACGGGTAAACATAGATTGGTTGTTTATTGCTTCAAAAAGTAAAAAGTAAAAAAGTAGAAAGACTAGAGGACACACAACGAAACTACAATATAGCCCATTTAAAAGTAATAGGGAAAATATTTTTTTCAGGCAACGCATAATCGAACCCTGAAATTCGTTACCAGAGGATGACAGTTAGAGCTGGGTTTAAAAGAGGTTGGGACAATTTCCTGGAGGAAAAGTCCATAAACCATTATTAAAGACGACAAGGGAAATCCACTGTTTACCCTGAGATAAGCAGCATGGAATCTGTGCACGTATTTGGGAAGCTGATCGGTACTTGTGACCTGGATTGGACGGTGTTAGAAACAGTATATTGGGCCAGTATGGAATCTGTGCACGTA
This sequence comes from Ichthyophis bannanicus, assembly GCA_033557465.1. Classification (NCBI taxonomy): domain Eukaryota; kingdom Metazoa; phylum Chordata; class Amphibia; order Gymnophiona; family Ichthyophiidae; genus Ichthyophis; species Ichthyophis bannanicus. Next base: position 148,229,853 of record CM066044.1, read on the forward strand.
TTTGGGAAGCTCATGGGTACTTGTGACCTGGATTGGACGGTGTTAGAAACAGTATATTGGGCCAGTATGGCATCTCTTATGTTCTTATATTGTTTGGGCATTTTTGAGTGAGGCTGGCTGAGAATAAGATGTCCACCTACTACCATGTCCCTTAAAATCTGCCAGTTTCGTTCATCAGTAGTCTGCCAAATATCACCAGAAATGTTCTATATGTTTGAAATTCCTGAGATCACGATTGAAGAAAGATATTTGCTCTCACATGGTGCAGTAATTGTATAAAATAGGCAGATCACTACTTTGGCTTGTTTTATTTATTTAGCCTGTAATTGCAACCACACAAGCCTTGTCTTTCTCCGCTGAAATTCATTGTTTCATGTTCATTATTAAAGCATTGACTGAATTGTGTGGGCTGCACTATACTTACCTGAGCAAGTAAAGCAGCTTTGTTTGGTTATTTAAGTGGATTTTGTCACATTCCCTACCATTTCTGCTTCCGTTTCAGACTGTGCAGCAGGCTACCTATAAAAGCACTATATTCATGCTTAAAATACGGCTCCAGTGATGCTGTCCTAATAGTCAGCATGTCTTTAATGGGTGTAATGTCATGCGTCCTATATTTGTTACTTATTACATTTGTAGCAATACAAGCACATACAAAATATGGGTTGGATGCGCAACATAAATAAATCATTAAAGGCCATTTTACTGAAGTGTGCTAAAGTTGTACACCTTAAAGCCTGCGCCAGTAAGCCAAAAATTAGCGCCAAATAGCTGGGTCGAGACCCACGCCAACTGATTGGGGAAATTCACAGATATCATCTCTTTGATTGAAGGATAAGGCCGGGTATAGAAAAACTTGGTTAAATAAAAAAATAAAAATAAATATCTCCCTCCCTTCTGTCTGTTCAAAACAACTCAAAACCACTCCACGGCTAATCCTTTCTCCCAGTCTCGCGATGCTCACATAACCCCCTTTTCGCTCAAGGTCACATTCACTGGTTCCCTGTCCTTTTCCGGCATTCAATTCAAACCTTCTCCTACTGACTTGTAAGTGTATTCATTCTGGCAAACTTCTCAGTATCCCTTTCCTCTTCATCACTCCTATACCCCCGTCTCGGGAACTCCGCCTCTCTCGGGGCTGATCCCTTTTATCTGTGCCCTTCTCTGCCACTCTTGTGCCAACTCCAGACTTCATTCATTCCATTTTGCCTGCTCCTTATGCTTGGAATAAATTTCCAGAATTAGTGACGTATGGTTCCTATTGCAAATCCAGGTTAAAACCCCACCGTCTTTGAGGGCTAACGTTTGGATCCGGGTTCCGTTATTCTCCTGCTTATCACCTGTCATGTACCTTGCCATTCCCCTTAATTTTCCCCTAGTCTCCCAGTGTTTGTGTGGTCTGTCCGTGATTAGATCGGTAAGCTCTGATGAGCCAGGGACTCTCTTCTCTCTTACTTTGTCACATGTTTACATACGCCTTGGCAGCGTTATACAAACGATAAGTAGTAGTACTTGTACTACTGTGGTTCGGAGGATCTCTTTAATGCAACCTCCCACCACCCACTTGAAATAGGGTTACCACTGAATATTGCAATTGCCAGAGAGTTTAGCTGCTTAGCAGGTCCTGCTCAGCCGAGCTAAATCCTTTTGACATATCAACCCTCTTACAAGCACAGGAAAAAGGGAAATCTACTCTTACAATCTTACAAATCCCCAACAGAGAAAAACCCTCAAACCGTTAGGGCCCATGATCATGTCCTGCATGGCTATTCCATTTGTAAGTCACATGTAGCCCCGCGAGATCAGAATCGTGATTCAGGTCTGTACGTGCAGGCAATGCACGGAAACGCTCAGTCAGGATGCTTTTCAAAATGGAGGCCGAGTACGGCTCCATGGCATGCCTAGTTGGCCATGGCACCCCGCAGCTCCATTTAAATGTTGTGATGCCCGGCTGCCAGCAAATTAAGGGTTTTTCCCTACAGCCCAACCCCCAATCCCACCCTCCTACGCTAAGGCCAGGATTGGGCTGCGGGGAAGAAACCCTGGCACCCCCTTGCCCCTTCCACACCCTGACTTTAAAAAAAAATATTAACATCCAGGGAAGCCCTTAATTCAACCTTCGAGGTGGAATAACGTGCCCCGGCCATTTCTGTTTCTGTGGCCCTGGACATACATGGGCCAACATTAGAAATCGGACCTGTACGTTCTCAAGGGTCAGGAAACCAACCCACCGCTGCCCACCCTGTCCGCCTCTTTCTTCCCCGCCCCTGACTTAACTTCCCCGCCCCAACTGCGATTTGGGGGGGGGACGTATTGTTGGGGGCTGCCGGCATAAATAGCCGAGGATGTGACATCCCAATGGTGACGTCCAATCTCCACTATTCATGTCTCAGAATAACCCTCCTACTGTAAATTGCAGGGTTTTGTACAGTGCATTTATATTTTGCATTCCATTTGGAAATTAACACCTGGTATCTGGGGAAAACTTTACTGTGCTCCTTACACACTGCAGGAACCGATCTTCATGCATCTTTGTCCTAGGGTGTTGATTAAAATAAACTGATTACCAATATCTTGAATGCCTACTCAGCTTTTTTAGATGTAAAAGGCTTTTTTTTTTTTTTTAAATTTCACTTGTTTGTTTTCAACTTACTTACACCAATCCAGAAACGTTTTCCCCTTTCTCCCTTTTTCTATTCTCACAACCTCTCCTACCATTCACCAGGTCCAGCCTGCATCAGCTATTCTCATATACATTGCCACAGACCCTGGCTCATCTACCTGCCTACAACGCCACAGCTGCTTACCCACCTTGACCCAGCTTCCCTCCCACTGGCAGCGTACCGGGCCTGTCCAACTGAGGCGAGCTGATTCCATTTGGGGGGGGAAAGCTGGCAGGCAGTGGCTAACCATTTCCAAAAGCAGCTTTCTTTTTGCAAATACTGCCACTGCCTGTCTCCTCCCCCCCTCCCGAGCATTGGAATCGATGGCAATTGGGATGGGGCGGTGGCAGCTGAGGCCGGGGATATTCTGCCTAGGGCGCAGAAACCCTTGGGCCGGCCCTTCCCACGCGGCCAGCTGTAGCAGTGGCTTTCTCATAGATGATTTGGGCCTACCTTAGTGGAGCTTCTTTCCCCTGTCCCATCAATCAAAAATTCTCTCAGTACAGTGCACCAGCTTGGACTTTTTTTTAAGTGTCACAGTTACTTGCTGCTGCAGGAATTTTTCCAGCCTTGATCAGATGCCACTGAATATGCACATCTTCGGAAAACCTTATTTAGCACATTAAGGCTTTGGTCTGTTAAAGCGATATTCGCTATCCAACACAATTAGCGGAAAATAAATATTTTTTTTAATGTTAACAGTGAGTAAAATGCCTTCGAATCAAGGCTTTCATTCCAGGCTTATGTTTTGGCTTCCTTCCACCTTTCTGAAGCGTGGGATACATTTGGCCTGGGCTCCCAAGATAGTATTTTTAAATAACGTCCAGTTGTGATGCAAACTCTTCACCTTTGAAGTGGCTCTCTTTTATTTTTTTCTTAAGTTTTCCTCATTTTATCATAGTTTCCTTTTGAAAGTTGAAAACAAAAAATGTTAGTGCAGTGGATTTTTCTTGTTATCCTCTCTCTCATTTATTCCTTAAATGTGATCAGTATTGTCCATGTATTTGCCAAGCACACCCCAACATCATTACCTTCTCGCAGGTAGAACCTGTGTTCCACTAGTTCCTAAATAACTTCCCTTCATTTCAGTTCTTGAACCAGCTGCTCCATGCGCAGTCATTCAATTTCATCTAGAAACTTTATCTCCCTAGCATGACCTGATGTAACATTGACCCAGTCAAATACTGTGGAGTAACTTGAAATCTATCAGTATTGTAAACTTTGCTAGCTCTTCCCTAATTTCTGTTAGCATTTTTCCATCATCTGTGTTGATCATTCAAGCCACTGCCGTTTCTCTTTCCCCTTTTACATAGAATTTCCATCCATAGAGAGTCTATGGTGTATTTTGTTTTTTATTCAAAATCTTTAATCCTGTTGGACTCAATGCCCTCTTTAACCTAGTAGCGCCACTGTCCACCTATGTGATCTACCCTATCATTGTGAGATAGTTTGGTATCTGGGAATCAACTAGGTCCCTTACAGGTTATCCCGTTCCCCTAGGTCTCTGTGATGCCAATTAGATCTACCCTTTTGTTCAATACTTAACATATATCTTAACTCTCCTATCTTATTTTTTTAGACTGCTGGAATTTTGCATACAGGCATTTCAAAGTGTGTTCATATGAAATTCTCCCGGGCTATCAGGTGACACGGGTAAGGAACTTTTCAAGCTGTCTGACTTTTACTTAAATTCCACAAAGGTTATGTTTACCTTTATCTGAAACCGCTCTGGTGAGATGCCCTAACTTTCCCCGTTTGCTAATATCCTTCAAAGAGACTTCATTCCAAACCATGCGCTCTTGGGCAAATGTTGGGATTTCTCCATTATCTAGTTTCGAAAAGGAGAGAGAACAGCTGTTGTAAAGATTAGTACCAGCAGCCTGGTTAACCTTTTTCCTGGCCCTATACCACAAAAAACGCTATTAAGTTCTTAACAGTGTTCTTTTTCTTACTACATGTAATGACTGCAAGCCTTAATTATAGTGTCCAATCTATGTCAGATTTTGTCTTTGTAGTTGTTTTTATCTATGTTCCTACACAGGAACATGGCCAAGAAAGTGTACGTTTCACACCCATGCAAGAGAACGTCCTACTAGAATGCAAACACAACAGAGTAAATCCAGCAGATACTAGTGACTAATGCTACCCTAGGCATGTCTGTCACTTGTGGTAGTCCACAAAGCAAAGTTTTGCCCTTACCGGAGTGAAGCCGGACCTTGCATGACCCTGCAACATGACCGTAGTGTTCTTTGAACAGATGCTACAGCTTCCCTGCGTGCAGACTGATGCGTTCATGAAGTTAACTCGCTGTGCCTGCCTGGACATCTTTTGGCAAGTTGGCTACTTGATTTTTGATCTGATTGAATGTTCCTGAATTGCAGTGGCCTTCAAGAGACACAAGGTGATGTCACGTTCTGAATGTCAGATGACCCATGTCACTTTCCATGA
>CM066044.1:148235463-148277981 GCA_033557465.1 Ichthyophis bannanicus
CCAATCTGTATTTCCCACTGTATTGTGCATCTTGTTTTTTTTCCTTGTTGTGGGTTTCTAATTTCTTTTTAGAGTTTTTTTTTCTCTTGCTTTGCAAATTCTGTTGCTTCCTTTTCCTGTTTATGCCTTGTGGATTCTCGCTCATTCCTTCTAGTCTTCTGTAACGTAATTTACTGCTAAGGCTCAATGTAGTACTTGTCAGCATGCACCATGCAAAGAGAGCCGCCAATGTGAGTACCTCCATGTCTGAACGGGGCCATGATGGAGGCCGTGGCTGGGGCACTCCCAAGAACTGGATGCCGGTGCCCTAATTTCAGAAACGTCCAGATTTTCCCCCCCCCCAAAAAAACAAAAAAACCCGTTTGTTTAAGGATATACCTGCTCCAGGCACGAATAAGCATCATGGAAGTGCTCGTTTTGGCTGAAAAAAAAAGATCCAGAGGATGTAGAGAAGATAGTACTTCAATCAGCCCCCAGTACTTACTCGGCAAAATCTCCTCCCTTTCCTGTTCTTAAAGCACTCCTCTAACACCATTAGGCTATCCTAGATGTCCCCAGAACCATAATATTAATGTTCATGCTAAATACATGCTTGGTGCAGAAACCATAGCGTCCTTTTCCAGTAAAAATTTAATATGCTCTAATGCATGGTCCAAAGCTTATTTGCCTGTAAAGTTTTTAAATATCCTTATTTCTATGCTTCTCACCCCAAAACATTTTTAAAACAGAACCAGAAATGGGTGAAGATTTCTCTATGGTACTTAACCGCTTTGTACTATATTGGTCATTCATTATGGAAACTCTGAGGCTGCGTGCTCTGGAATATCCTCCTTTAGCAAATTAAATGTGATTATTATTTATGCTTGATTGCTCCCTTGCAAGGCCTCTCTGCTCGTGCTACTACCACCAGAAGGGACAGCGTTGACCAAAATAATTGAATGCAATCACATGCTGTTTGCTCACTGGTTTTTCATGCTCCCTCTTACATAAAAATGGTTCATCTAAATGTGCCCTGTGCACCTTCCACATTTTGGCCCATCATTTTTTAAATTTGCATTTTGTCCCTCTCGGCCATCACTATGCCAAGTGTGAACATTAGCAAGATGTTTCCTTCCCTTCTTTTGCTCTTGATACCAGTATTAATGGCAAAAGCAACCTCTATTTTCTCAAGAGCTTATTTATAACTTCTATACAGTAGCAAGCAATATGTAAATAACCCTTTGCATATGGTGAATGTAGGGGTGTTTGTGCTTGTTTAGCTTTGTAACACTGAACTTCTGGTTAACTACCTTGAATAGATAAGAAAGCAACAGGTACTTTTTTTGTTTTCCAAACAATTGCACTGAAATTTAGGGCCATGCTGCCTAACTATTCGCTAAGTGTTTTTGGGGTGATTGTGGGTATCATTTTTTCGCTTTAAATGACCATCCAAAGACATTCTAGCGAAAACTCAATGAGCATTCTGAGCATAAACACAAAACCTATCTACTTTAACACTTTTTGTCCTTTGCGTTTTTATTCTGAGAAGAGGTTGTTAAGACCTGAAATCCTAATAAACATGCTACTCATCTTCAGACTTCTACTAAGACTTTAGGTTCCTTTCCACCCTACGGATTACCCTCCAGTTTCCCTATTGTGTCCAGTTTTGACGTGTCTCAAAATCTTGGTCAAAGCAAGTTTCGTTTTCTTTGTTTGTGACCCAGTACCCCCAAAATTTGCCAAAAAAAATTTCATGAGCTAACTTGTGGGTGCATAATGACTCGCCTTAAATTTTACGTTACTTGGATGGAATGAATAATTATTACAAGTTAGTTTCTGAAAGTAAGTAGGGGTAGCGAAGGAAAGATTATGCTTGTTATAAGATAGATAGAGGCTGACTATTTAGGCTCTTTTGGCGGAAAAAACGGGGGGCTGTGTAGATAGTAGTAGGGCTAAATCATGGCTCAATTTGGCCTAATGGAAGGAACGAAGCGAGGGAAAGGTGAATAGTGAGCGGCATACCCAGAGGGCGTATCTTTGTGTTCGGTGACATGGAGGGGGTTCACTGAATTTGTAGATCATATTCAGATGTAAACATGACCTGGAAAAGGGGAATAATAATAAGCGAGGGCGAGGGGGAGGAGCGTTATCACGAGAATTTGCAAGAGAGATGACACAAAACTATTTAAGAGTTGTTTAAAACCCCAGATGAGAGGATTCGTGGAAAAAAAAATTATCAAGGGGAGGTGACTTATTACAATTGGAAAAAAAGACTGGGTCTGACATCAAAAAATGGCAGATGAAATTTAATGTGGAGCAATATGTGCAAAGTTATGCACCCCTAGAGGAAAAGAACGACCCAAACTATGGTTACACTGATGCAAAGGTTTCCACATTGGCAACCACACCCAAGGATATCCAGGATAAAGGATTTAGGAATCAATCATGGATAACATGGCGTGTTAAAACCCCTCCGCCCAGTGTTGCAGCGCGGGCGGACCAAAAGAAGACACAGAGAGCAAACAAAATGCTAGGTATCATAAGAAAAGGAATGGAAAACAAAACTAAAGGATTATTATAATGCCTCTATATTATTCCCACATGGTGCGGATCGTTCCGCAACTTGAATTATTGTGTCGCACGTTGCGTTCGCCATATCTTAAAAAGCTCTATAGCAGTATCAGAATGAATACAGAGAAGAGCCACCAAGAATGGTTTAAATGGGGGATGCGGAAAAGGATACTCCCGATGAAGAAACAGCTTCTAACAAGGCTAGGGCCTCTTCAACCTGGGAAAAAACGAGACGTTGCGCCTCTGCGGGAGCGATGGGAGGAGAATGATCAGAGGTCTATAAATTAATAATGAATAGAGTGGCACGGGGTAAAAGTTAGCATCGATTGTGTACGGTAATCAGAATATAGAAAAAAGACTAGGGGACATGCAATGACGATACATTGGTTAACCTATGTAAGACTAATAAGAGAAAATACTTTTTTTACTCAACGTATAATCAAACTCTGAAATTTGTTAGCCGGAGGATGTTAGTAAAAGCTGTTAGTGTAGATGGGGGTGTTGGGTGGGGGTATTATGGTAAAAGAAGGTTTTGGACAAGTGGCCTGAGAGGAAAGGGCCATAAAACCAGTATTATTATTGACCCAAGACAAAAGCTATTGAGGAATCTGTGCCGTTTGGGGAGATCTGCTAGGGTACTTAAGATCTAGATTGGCCACTGTTGGAAACAGGAGGATACTGTACTTGATGGACCTGCGTGGTTGTTGGATACCCCAAGTATGGCACTGATCTTATGTTAGTTATTTCATGAGGGCCTAACTGGCCCTATTTTCTCAAGTGAGCAAAGGGTAATAGTGGGAATACACCAGGGACCTTCCGCCGTTATGCTGGGAGGATCGCGGTGATACTGGTGGAAGATCCACTACTTTTTAACATAGCCTTCATGAATTGGTGATATGGGAAGATGGGAATAACGAGTTAGCTAGGTGATCAAATCTGCACGATTAACACAAAATTATTCAATGTTGTTAAAACACAAGAGGATTGTGGAAAAGGCAAGAGGCTCTTGAGAAATTGGAAAGACTATGACGTCCAAAGCAAATGGCAGGATGGAAATGAATTTTAAATGTGAGACAAATGTGAAAAGTTACACACTTAGGGTGTAAAGATACAGACAATCAAAAACTGTTGGGTGAACATGAGGCAAGGTTCCACATTAGGAACCAGCAATCAGGAAAAGGATTTAAGCATCACCGTGGATAATATGTTGAAATCATCTGCCCCAGTGGTGCCAGCGGTTGAGCCAAGAGTGAAAGCGCAAATTAGAATTCTATTATAATGCTTCTGCATTGTTCCATGGTGTGACTGCACCTTGAATTTTCGTGTACACTTTCTTGTCCACCATAGGCTTAAAAAAGGATATAGCAGAACTAGGAGTTACAGCTACGGGAATAATAATGGGCGGATTTCAATTACGCCAGTATCGGACGGGGTCAGTGTGCATCGGCCAAACATGCTAGGGAGATAGCAGTTCCTAGAGGACATAAATGACCTGCTTCTTGGAGCAGCTGGTCCATGAACCGCCGAGAGGGGAAGCCATATTAGACCTAGTCCTTAGTGGAACACCAGATATAGGGCAAGAGATAAGGGTGTGGGGGCCACTTGGCCAATAGTGATCATAGCATGATACCTTTGATTTAATTAAGGGGAGGAGGGATAGTAAGGAAAACCCACATGTACTAAGTACTTTTAACTTTAACTTTCGAACAGGGAGACTATGATAAAAATGCGGGGAACTAGGTTAAGAAAAAATACTAAAAGGAAGCAGTTTGCACAGGTTAAGACTTACATCACGCTTGGGTGTTTTGTTTTGAAAAATACTATCTTGGAAGCCCAGGAACCCAGCTGTATTCCAACTCTTTTTAAGGAAAAAAAAGTGGAGGGACTCCAAAAAAAAAACTGCCAGCATGGATTGAAGGTGAGGTCAGAGAGGCACTTTGTTGCCAAGAACGCATCTTTCAGGAAATGGAAAAGAAGAGCCAAACGATTGAAAACCTTGGAAACAGCAACAAGCACTGGCAGCGTTCAACTGCAAGGCATTGATATAAAGAAAGCAACAGAGAGATTTTGAGAAGAAGAGAAGATGCTGCGGGAGCAACAAACACGAAATAAAGATTTTTTCAAGTACATGCTTGAACAAAACAACTGTGAGAGGTCAGTTGGGACACATTAGATGATAGAGGAGTTTTGTTAAAGGGGCGCATCAAGAGGCGACAAGGCGGAGTCGAGGAGAGAGGACTGAATGAATTCTTTGCTTCGGTCTTTACGAGGAAGATGTAGGGATGTTACCCATGACTGAAGGGTTATTTAAAGGTGCAGAAGAATTGAAGGAAATATCGATACCATCGGGAAGCTGAATTACAACTAAATCAACTGGGCCGGAGGTATACATGCCAAGGGTGTTGAAAGAACTTGACTATGAGATGGCAGAAAATGCTATCAGGAATCTGTGAACTATCATTCAAAAATTCATCTCTAATACCTGCAAGATTGGCGGTATGCCCAATGTAACCACCAATTTTTAAAAAAATGGGTTCGAGGGGTCGTATGCGGGAAACTACAGACCGGTGAGCCTCACGTCTAGTACCGGGGAAAAATAGTCGAAACCATCCAAAGAAATAAAATTACTCAGCATGTAGATAGTCAGGGCCTAATGGGAGACAAGACAGCCAACATGGCTTTCAGACAAAGAAGATCTTGTCGTACTAATCTGTTATGTTTTTTGAATGGTGTGACTAAGAAGGTGGACAAAGGTGAGTCGGTTGAATATAGTGTATCTGGACTTTCAGAAAGCCTTTGACAAGGTCCCTCATCAGAGACTTTTGGCAAACTAAAGAGTCATGGGGAAAAGGAGGCAGTGTACTTCCTGTGGATCAAGGAAACTGGTTAAAAGACTAGGTAAAGCAGAGGGGGGGCCGAAAGGGCAATTTTTGTCCCAATGGATACATGGTGAATCGTGGTGTACCCCCAGGGGATCTGTGCTGGGTCCGCTGCTTTTTGACATATTCATAAATGAATGGAAAGTGGACTAACCGAGTGAGGTTATCAAATTTGCAGATGACCCAAAACTATTTAACAGTTGTTAAAACCCAAGAGGATTGTGGAAAATTGCAAGAGGGTCTTGATAATTTGGAAGACTGGGCATCAAAATGGCAGATGAAATTTAATGTGGACAAGTGCAAAGTTATGCACCTAGGGAAGAACAACCCAAACTATGGTTACACGATGCAAGGTTCCACATTAGGAACCACCACCCAGGAAACAGATTTAGGTGTCATTGTGGATAACATGTTAAAAACCCTCGGCCCAGTGTGCAGCGGCAGCCAAGAGAGCAAATAGAATGCTAGGTCTCATAAGGAAAGGAATGGAAAATAAAACACAAGATATTATCATGCCTCTATACCGTGCCAGGGTGAGACCGCACCTTGAATATGGTGTGCAATGCTGGTCGCCGTATCTTAAAAAGGATCTGGTGTTATTAGAAAAGGTTCAGAGAAGAGCCACCAAAATGGTAAAGGGGATGGAAGGATACTTCCTATGAAGAAAGATTATATAGACTCATCAGCTCCATTAGATGATCATCAATATGGAATTCGCCCATATCATGGTGTAGAAACACTCCTAACAGCACTATTTGATACAATCATCAGAGGTATCGATAATACCAAGCGAGCCTTCATTCTCATATTCATTGGTATTTCCTCGGCCTTTGACACTGTAAACCATATCACTCTCTTTCAAGACTTTCTCAAATAGGCATCAAAGATAAAACCCTTGAATGGTTTCATATCCTATTTTACTAACCGGAACCAATATGTGCAAATAGATCGAAATGCCTCATCCCCATTTCCACAAGAACAGGGCATCCCTCAAGGCTCTGCCCTTCGGCTCTTTTGTTTAATCTCTATCTTCAACCATCTGTTCCATATTTAAACGCGGCTTCAAAATCAACTACCACATCTACTCGGACGACATCATGATATACTCGCCATATGATATGTCCAACCCGGAGTATCGCAACATAGGGCGTTGCCTCACTGAAGATGAGCTGTGGCTGAAATCAATGAATATGAATATTAATTTATAAAAAAACCGAAGTTTTATTCATAACAAGACACACAAGCTTCACTCCCCCACTTGAAATCCAACATTGAAAAAAACTCTCTCCCAGTCAAAGATGAGATCAAATATTTGGGAGTCACTCTGGATAAGACCCTCAGCCTCACCAAACATATAAAACAATCTGTAAGAACAATATATTTCAAATTAAGGACAATCCAACAACTTAGACCATTGATAGATAACACTGATTTCAGAACCATAGTACAAACACTTATTACACACATTTAGACTACTGTAATGGTATTCTTTAAGGGACCTCTAAGAAAAATATTCACACACTCCAATTAGACCCAAAATGTCACCGCAAGGATTATCTATAAAGCGAAACTTTCAGATTCAGATATCTCCGATTCTCACGCTCTCCATTGGTAACCCGTCTCATGCAGAATCATCTACAAATCCTTAGTCAATACATTTAAGATCTTTAATAATATAGCTCCATCCTTCTTATCTACGCTCATCAATATCCCACATGAAAATAGATCAAGACGAAGAATAAACCCTTCACACGTTACAAGTCCCGGATTCTATTCGAAAGACAAGTCAGAAGACAAGCAACACAGCTTTCTCATACTTCGCCCCTACGTTATGGAACAACCTCCTGTCTGAAATCAGAGCAATCAAGGACCTTCAATTATTTAGAAAAAATCTAAAAACCCATCTATTTACTCTGCACTACAATAACCTCCACATTGAAGATTAATCCTAACACAGAGAAAACACCGATCATCAGTCACTCACTGACCCTACCTAGACAAGGCATAAAATCTTCACACACATTCACATTGCTCACCTAGTTAAGCTGTCTCTTTGAAAGCAAGTACTTGTCGCTAATGTGAATAACTGTAATTTAATGTAAATATATCCCTTTACTGTTGATATTACTGTTGGTAGCATGTTATCTGTATTCATTGATTTTTTTGAGTTACATTTAATAGTTGAATGTTCATTGTTCTAAATCTGTTTCTATGTAAAATAATAGTACTTCTATTATTAAAGTTATGTTACTTATAAACCGCCACTGATCGCTGGAAGTGGCGGTATAGAAAAAGATGTATAAATAAATAAAATAAATAAATAAGAAAGGCTAAAAAGGTTAGGGCTCTTTAACCTGGAAAAGAGACGGCTGAGGGGAGATATGATAGAAGACTATAAATTAATGAACGATTGGAACGGGTAAAACGTAGATCGACTGTTTACGTTATCAGATTATAGGAAGACTAGGGGACATGCAATGAAGCTATAGGGTAAACTATTTACGACTAATAAAAGAAAATTATTTTTTCACTTCACGTGTAATCAAACTCTGGAATTTGTTACCGGAGGATGTTAGTAAAGGCTGTTAGTATAGCTGGGTTTAAAAAAGGTTTGGACAAGTTTCCTGGAGGAAAGGTCCATAAACCATTATTAAGAAGGGACCCAGGATATTAATGCTTGACCTAGTACAAGCATTGCCAGAACCTGTTCCTCCTGGGGAAAACTGCTAGGTACGTATGACCTAGATTGGCCACTGTTGGAAACAGGATACTGGGCTTGATGGACCTTGGTCTGACCCAGTATGGCATATCTTATGTTCTTATGTTAGAAAAGGTACAGAGACGAATCACCAGAATGGTACAGGGGATGGAGGGATACCCCTATGAGGAAAGGCTAAACAGGTTAGGGCTCTTCGCCATGGCAAAAAAAAAAAACAGCTTGAGGGGAGATAAGATAGAGGTCTATAAAATATTGAATGGAGTAGAACGGGTAAACATAGAGTGTTTGTTTATTGCTTCAAAAAGTAAAAAGTAAAACAGTAGTAGAAAGACTAGAGGACACACAACGAAACTACAATATCGCCCATTTAAAAGTAATAGTTAAAATATTTTGTCAGGCAACGCATAATCGAAACCTGAAATTCGTTACCAGAGGATGACAGTTAGAGCTGGGTTTAAAAGAGGTTGGGACAATTTCCTGGAGGAAAAGTCCATAAACCATTTATTAAAGACGACAAGGGAAATCCACTGTTTACCCTGAGATAAGCAGCATGGAATCTGTGCACGTATTTGGGAAGCTCATGGGTACTTGTGACCTGGATTGGGACGGTGTTAGAAACAGTATATTGTGCCAGTATGGCATCTCTTATGTTCTTATATTGTTTGGGCATTTTTGAGTGAGGCTGGCTGAGAATAAGATGTCCACCTACTACCATGTCCCTTAATCTGCCAGTTTCGTCATCAGTAGTCTGCCAAATATCACCAGACATGTTCTATATGTTTGAAATTCCTGAGATCACGATTGAAGAAAGATATTTGCTCTCACATGGTGCAGTAATTGTTATAAAATAGGCAGATCACTACTTTGGCTTGTTTTATTTATTTAGCCCGTAAGTTGCAACCACACAAGCCTTGTCTTTCTCCGCTGAAATTCATTGTTTTCATGTTCATTATTAAAGCATTGACTGACTTGTGTGGGCTGCACTATACTTACCTGAGCAAGTAAAGCCGCTTTGTTTGGTTATTTAAGTGGATTTTGTCACATTCCCTACCATTTCTGCTTCCGTTTCAGACTGTTCAGCAGGCTACCTATAAACGCACTATATTCATGCTTAAAATACGGCTCCAGTGATGCTGGCCTAATAGTCAGCATGTCTTTAATGGGTGTAATGTCATGCGTCCTATATTTGTTACTTATTACATTTGTAGCAATACAAGCACATACAACATATGGGTTGGATGCGCAACATAATAACTCATTAAAGGCCATTTTACTGAAGTGTGCTAAAGTTGTACACCTTAAGCTGCGCCAGTAGCCAAAAATTAGCGCAATAGCTGGGTCAGACCCACGCCCACCTATTGGGGTAATTCACAGAATCATCTCTTTGATTGAAGGATAAGGCGGTATAGAACAACTGGTTAAATAAAAAAATAAAAATAAATATCTTCCCATTCTGTCTGTTCAAAACTCAACAACACGGCTAATCTTTCTCCAGTCTTGCGATGCTCACATAACCCCCTTTTCTCAAGTCACTTCATGGTTCCCTTTCCTTTTCCGGCATTCAATTCAAACTTCTCCTACTGACTTGTAAGTGTATTCATTCTGCAACTTCTCAGTACCTTTCCTCTTATCACTCCTATACCCCGTCTCGGGAACTCCGCTCCTCTGGCTGATCCCTTTTATCTGTGCCCTTCTCTGCCACTGCCAACTCCAGACTTCATTCATTCCATTTTGCTGCTCCTTATGCTTGGAATAAATTTCCAGAATTAGTACGTCTGGTCCTATTCAAATCCAGGTTAAAACCCCCACCTCTTTGAGGCTACGTTTGGATCCTGGTCCCGTTATTCTCCTGCTTATCACCTGTCTGTACCTTGCCCTTCCCCTTAATTTCCCCTAGTCCCCAGGTGTTGTGTGGTCTGTCTTGATTAGATGGTAAGCTCTGATGAGCAGGGACTCTCTCTTACTTGCACATGTTACATACGCCTTGCAGCGTTATACAAACGATAAGTAGTAGTACTTGTACTACTGTGGTTCGGAGGATCTTTAATGCACCTCCCACCACCCATTGAATAGGTACCACTGAATATTGCAATTGCCAGAGAGTTTAGCTGCTTAGCAGGTCCTGCTAGCCAGCTAAATCCTTTTGAATATCAACCCCTTCAAGCACAGAAAAAGGGAAATCTACCTTACATCTTACAACCCAACAGGAAAACCCTCAACAGTTAGGGCCTGATTCTGTCCTGCATGGCTATTCCATTTGTACGTCACATGTAGCCCCGCGAGATCAGAATCGTGATCAGGTCTGTACGTGCAGGCACTGCACGGATAGCTCAGTCAGGCTTTTAAATGGAGCCACGGCTCCATGGCATCCTGTTGCCATGGCACCGCAGCTCCATTTAAATGTTGTGATGCCGGCTGCCAGCAATTAAGGGTTTTTCCCTACAGCCCAACCCCCAATCCACCCTCCTAAGGCCAGGATTGGGCTGCGGGGAAGAAACCCTGGCCCCCCTTGCCCCTTCCACACCCTGACTTTAAAAAAATATATAACATCCAGGGAAGTTATTCAACCTTCGAGGTGGAATAACTTCCCCGGCCATTTCTGTGGCCCTGGACATACAGGGCCAACATTAGAATCGGCCCTGTACGTCTAGGGTCGGCAACCACCCACCGCCTGCCCACTGTCCGCCTCTTCCCCGCCCCTGACTAACTTCCCCGCACAACTGGCGGGGACGTTAGTTGGGGGCTGCCGGCATAAATAGCGAGGATGGACGTCCCATGGGACGTCCATCTCCACTATTCATGTCTCAGAATAACCCTCCTACTGTATTGCAGGGTTTTACAGCATTTTATTTTGCATTCCATTTGGAAATTAACACCTGGTATCTGGAAAACTTTACTGTGCTCCTTACACACTCAGGAACCTATTTCATGCATCTTGTCTAGGGTGTAAAAACTGATACAATATCTTGAATGCCTACTCAGCTTTTTAGATGTAAAAGGCTTTTTTTAAATTTCACTTTTTGTTTTCAACTTCTTAACCAACCAAACGTTTTCCCCTTCTCCCTTTTTCTATTCTCACAACCTCTCCTACCATTCAACAGTCAGCCTGCATCAGCTATTCTCATATACATTGCCACAGACCTGGCTCATCTACCTGCCTACAACGCCACAGCTGCTTACCCACCTTGACCCAGCTTCCCTCCCACTGGCAGGACCGGCCTGTCCACTAGGCGAGCTGATTCCATTTGGGGGGGAAAGCTGGCAGGCAGTGGCAACCATTTCCAAAAGCAGCTTCTTTTTGCAAATACTGCCACTGCCTGTCTCCTCCCCCCCTCCCGAGATGGAATCGATGGCAATTGGGAGGGGGGTGGCAGCGAGGCCGGGATTTCTGCCTAGGGCGGCAGAAACCCTTGGGCCGGCCCTGCCCACCGGCCAGCTGTAGCAGTGGCTTCTCATAGATGATTTGGGCCTACCTGAGTGGAGCTTCTTTCCTGTCCATCAATCAAAAATTCTCTCAGGTACAGGCACCAGCTGACATTTTTTAAGTGTCACAGTTACTTGCTGCTCAGAATTTTTCCAGCCTTGATCAGATGCCACTGAATATGCACATCTTCGGAAAACCTTTTTATCACATTAAAGCTTTGGTCTGTTAAAGCGATATTCGCTATCCAACACAATTAGCGGAAAATAAATATTTTTTTATGTGAACAGTGAGGAAAAGGCCTTAGAATCAAGCTTTATTCAGGCTGATGTTTTGGCTTCCTTCCACCTTTCTTAAGCGTGGGATACATTTGGCCTGGGCTTCCAAGATAGTATTTTTAAATAACGTCCAGGTGTGATGCAAACTCTTCACCTTTGAAGTTGCTCCTTTTAGTTTTTTCTTAAGTTTTCCTCATTTTATCATAGTTTCCTTTTTGAAAGTTAAATGTTAGTGCAGTGGATTTTCTTGTTATCCTCTCTCCATTTATTAACTTAAATGTGATCATTATGGTCATTTATTGCCAAGCAGCCCCAACATCATTACCTCTCGCATTAGAACCTGTGTTCCACTAGGTCTAAAATAACTTCCCTTCATGTCAGTTCTTGAACCAGCTGCTCCATGAAGCAGTCATTCATTTCATCTAGAAACTTTATCTCCCTAGCATGACCTGATGTAACATTGACCCAGTCAAATACTGGAGTAATTGAAATCTATCATTATTGTAAACTTTGCTAGCTTCCCTAATTTCTGTTAGCATTTCATCATCTGTTTGATCATTCTAGCCACTGCCGTTCTCTTTCCCCTTTTACATAGAATTTCCATCCATAGAGATTCTATGGTGTATTTTGTTTTTAGCAAAATCTTTATCCTGTTGGACTCAATGCCCTCTTTAACATATAGCGCCAATTTCCACCTATGTGATCTACCCTATCATTGTGATATAGTTTGTAGCTGGGAATCACGATGTCCTACAGGTTATCCCCTTCCACTAGGTCTCTGGGATGCCAATTATATCTAACCTTTTGTGCAATACTATATATTCTAACTCTCCTATCTTATTTTTTTAGACTTCTGGAATTTGCATACAGGCATTTCAAAGTGTGTTCATATGAATACTCTGGCTATCAGGTGACACGGGTAAGGACACTTTCAGCTGTCTGACTTTTACTTAAATACACAAAGGTTATGTTTACCTTTATAGGAACCTCTCTGTTGAGATGCCCTAACTTTCCCGTTTTGCTAATATCCTTCAAAGAGACTTCATTCCAAACCATGCGCTCTTGGGCAAATGTTGGATTTCTCCATTATCTAGTTTAGAAAAGGAGAGAGAACAGCTTTTAAAGATTAATACCAGCAGCCTGGTTAACCTTTTTCCTGGCACTACCACAAAAAACGCTATTAATTTCTTAACAGTGTTCTTTTTCTTACTACATGTAATGACTGCAAGACGTAAGTATAGTGTCAATAGATTCAGAGTTTGTCTTTGTAGTTTTTATCTATGTTCCTATACAGGAACATTGCCAAGAAATTGTACGTTCAACCCATGCAAGAGAACATCCTACTAGAATGCAAAAACAACAGATAAATCAAGCAGATACTAGTGACTAATGCTACACTATGCATGTCTGTCACTTGTGGTAGTCCACAAAGCAAGTTTTGCCCTTATCGGAGTGAAGCCGGACCTTGCAGACCCTGCACATGACCGTAGTGTTCTTTGAACATATGCGACAGCTTCCCTGCGTGCAGCTGATGCGTTCATGAAGTAACTCCTGTGCCTGCCGGACATCTTTTGGCAAGTTGGCTACGTGATTTGATCTGATTGAATGTTCCTGAATGGCAGTGCCCTTCAAGAGACACAAGGTGATGTCACGTCTGAATGTCAGATGACCCATGTCACTTCCATGAAGGTGACAGTGTATTTTCCAAGCAGCCATGACAGATACGTTGAGGACGTTTGTGAATAGTGGCCACCACCATTTCTTTCCACGCACAGATGGCCTGTAGCTTGCTAAGAGCCTGTCCATGAGATCCACTCCACCCATTCCTTCATTATAGCGCTTCACCACAAAGGGTTGAGACACAGCAACATCTGATGTACCTTTGACTCGGCGACGTGCGGTTTGAAGTGGGTCATGTGTGAATTGTCTGCATTGCCAGCAACAGAATTGTCATGCTACTTTGCTACATAGACTGACCCATCACATCGGTAATCATAGTCTCCTCGTTGGCCACTCTTCATGTCCTTTGTACTTGAAAGTTCTTTGTGTGCTCCGCCAGTTCTCAGCTCCCAAATGATTCCTGTAGCTGCAACATTTCTCTCTGTGAGTGACTTGCTCAGTGCGTAACTTGTAAAAAAATTATCAAAGAACAGGTGGTGACGAATTACATCTGAATGCTTTTCAATAACATCAACCATATGGTTTATGACCCTGGAGCCCAGAGCCTCCCTCCCACACTTTCCTATAACAGTGATACCAACATGAACCAAGACTGCAGGCTCCTCCCCAGTACTATCTAAAATCTTATCTAGGTGGTGCATGAGGTCCGCTTCCTTCGCACCAGGCAGGCAGTTAACCAAGCAATCCTCATGATCACCAGCAACCCAGCTATCTACATGCCTAATGATCGAATCGTCAACTATAACGGCTGTCCTAACCCTTCTCTTATAGGCTTATGGCCCTGGAGACACATCCTCTGAACAAAAAGGTACTACATCACTTGGGAGACGGGTCCTAGCTACATGATCACTTCCTGCCTCACCAAGGTGATGTTCTCCTGCCACGTGACTTCTCTCCACTATGGCAGCAGAAAGGCTGCCAGTCTCGTCTATATACCTCTCTGTCTCCCTCAGCTGCTTCAAATCTGCTACTCTAGCCTCCAAAGACTGGACTTGTTCCCTGAGAGCAAAGAGCTCTTTGCATTTGTGCACACAAGACCATTCACCAAATGGGAGAAAATCATACATGTAACACTCTGTGCGAAAGACTGAATAGCCCCCATCTTGCTGCTGGACTGCTGTCTGCATTTAAGAATTAAAGATGTTTTTTTAGCTATTTAAAGTTGTTTGGTTGTTTAAAGTTGCTAGAGGAATAGGGATACTTGAACCAACACAATTATACCTAATAAGTATTAGGTACTTTTAAATTTTCACCTCAAGGTGAACTGCAGGACTTAATTAATCTACTTCTAAGGTCTAATAGCTTGCTGATTTAGATAAGTTAAACCTAAAAACGAGTAAGATCACTCCTTTCCCCTTAACTGGAGACTATAAATCAAGGATTATGCCTGGGGTAGGAAGGAGGGAAAAAAACTCTAACTGAAAGCCCTGACTGACTTATCAAAAACACTGAATTTTAAAACATTAGATTTTATCAGCTTTAACACAAAGAATTCCCTTTTCCCCAAGATTTAGAAAATTTCCTAGAAGGTAAATACTTACAAGTGCAGATTTCTTCCCAACAGTAGCAGACCCTCTTGGTAGTCCTTTATGACCTGAATCCTTTTGAAAGCTCAAAAGTAACAAATAGCATAACAGAATATTTAAAACAGTGGTGGATGTCCTACTGAGCTCAACCCATTAAACATTTTTTTGAGAATGATATATTGGCTCTTTGTATTTAAATATATATCCTGTTTTTCAAGGCCTATCAAATCTAGCATCCTGTGGCCAATCCAGTTTGCAAGTTCCTGGCAGGATCTCAAAAAATAGACCATCCCTGGTTACCAGGGACGGCTCTATGATTAGGCAGGATGAGGTGATCGTCTGAGGCAGTAAATTCTGGGGGCTGCAAGAAATGTCTCCAAAACATTCCAGCTGATGCTACATTTATTTATTTATTTACATTCTCTTATATACCACGCTATTCTGCATCAGTGCGGTTTACATTGAACAAACTGAAATTACATTGAAATTACATCACTCCTGCCTATTTATATAATGCTGCCCAATCCGGTCTGCCCCTCTTTCCCCAGTCCCCCACCATTGTTGCTTCCTGAGGTCGGCAGTTAATGCGGTACTTAGCATCTTTTATTTTCCTGCCTCGTGCTGTCATCGCAGCCGCTTCTCCCAAACTCTGTGGCAGCAGCAATAAAATCCACACTAAACGCAGAGGAGTCTGCACACTGCAAAGACCTTGCTGGTCCCGCCCCCTCTGATGCATATGTCATATGTTTCGCATCAGAGGAGGGGGGGGGGGGGGGACCAGCAAGGATTTTGAATTGCGTGGATGCCTGAAAGGTCCTGCGTTTTAATGTGGATTTTATTGCTGCTGCCACAGTCTATGGGAGAAGTGTCGCAGAATGCGGGGCAGGGAAATAAAAAATGCTATGCACCGGTGTGGGTGTGTGTTTAAAGATAAGAGATACTGAGCAGCGGAAGGGTGGTACCAAAGATAATAGAGGCTGAATGCAGGGGAAGGGAAGGGAGGGGAGGGAGACGAGATGCTTGTCATGGGGGGCAGCGAGGCAGGGGGAGTGCACAAAGGGAAATTGAGAGGACATGCTAGACATAGAGGTATTTATTTATTTATTTACATTCTCTTATATACCGCGCTATTCTGCATCAGTGCGGTTTACATTGAACAAACTGAAATTACATTGAACAGGGCATTATAACTTGGAGATAACTATTTTACAGGGAACATGGGCTATGGAGGGTTAAGTGGCTTGCCCAAGACCACAAGGAGCACCTGTGGGACTTAGAAACCCCAGTCCTTCCGGCCCAAGGTTGCTGTCCTCTAGTGGGATTTGAACCCCCGACCTTCCGGCCTGAAGTACCTTGCCCCAATCACTAGGCCACTCCTCCAGGTATAGAAAGGGAGGGGAAATACTGGACAAAGAGGGCGAGAGGAGATGCTGGACAGGGCAGAAGGGGTCTATACTGGACACAGAGGAGAGGGAGGGCTATGCTGGACAGAGGGGAGAGGGAAAGAGAAGGGAGAAACTGAACAAGAGAGTAAGAGTGAAGATGGAGGGGGGGATGCTGGACAGGGGGGATATGGAGGGAGGGGAGATGCTGGATATGGAGGGAGAGAAAGATGGGGGATAGGGAGAAAGAGGGATATGGGGAGGGGGGATGCTGGACTACGGGGGGATGGAGTGAGAAAATGGGGAGGAGTCACCGGATGGGGGAGAAAGAGGTGGCAGATATTGGATGAGGTCAGCCTGGACAGGGGAGGAGAGAAGAGGATAGATGGTGGAAATGCAGATGAAGCAGAGAGAAGGAGGGATAGTTAAAGACTGGAAAATAGGAGACTAGGAAAGGAGAGGGCTGGGAACTGAAAGGGCCCTGCTAAGAGTTGGAAAGTAATTGCTAGATGCAGTAAACAGAAAAAAACCTTGAGGACTGTAAGGTAAGAGAGAGGACTGAAATCTGAGTTGATAAGAACGCTGAAAGGAAGAGATCGATGTTTATAGATGGGAGGAAATGAAGAGGATAGGAGGGGGAGATACTAGAAAGCAACAAGGGGGGGCACACGAACCCTAGTCCCACCAAAATCTCGTTGCTGCAACTGCTGGCCTTCCCCTTCTGTCTGCCCACAGGGATACGATCTCCCATGGGCAGACCGGAGGGACTTTGCCGTGATCACCATCCGGCAGGCAGCAGGCTGCCAGTGGGGTATCCCATCCCCCACGCTCTGCAGTCATAGGACAGATCCCTCTTGTCTGCCTGCGGGAGATCAGATCCCGCAAGGCAGAAAGGAGGGGAAGGCCGGTGATCGCAGCCTCACTCCGCCACCCCTGCTAGAAAGCAAGTTAGACAGAAGAAAGCAGAAACCAGAAACTGAAGGATCAAGGTGCTTAGAGAATAAATAGCCAGAAAACAAATGGTAGAAGAAATGCCAGTATTTTCAGTTTAGTGATGGGAATATGCCAGTCTTTTTAACTTAGGGGCCCGATATTCAGAACCCTTAGCTGGACATCCAACAGGAAGCTGTCTGGATAAGAGTGCCGGCCGCAGTATTCAGTGGTACTATCTGGATAGCACCATTCAATATTTCCAAATGGGCAGAGGCACAGCTGCCACTACCCATCAGGCAAATTAGATGATCACCTAATGTTTGCAGGGCGGCCCTTTGCCATCCCTCTCTGGGACCTTCAGCGGCAGCAATGCCATTAAATGAGCAATGCAGAGCTTACCTAAAGCCTTCGATGCTGCATTGGTGTTGGTGCTCACTTTGACCGAAGAGGGGAGGGGGCAGGGTTGGAGAAGAGGGGCAGCAGGATTGAGAGTTTGCTTAAGGTGCCTCATATCCTTGCACTGTCCCTATGTAGAGCAGTCTGTGGGTGCAGTGAAAGTGGGTACCTCTGCTGTCCGGATAAGTGCTGACTTGTCCAGATAGTCAGCAGTTATCCATAGGGCCAGCCCAATTATTAGGCAAACCACATGCAAAACAGGTCTAAGTTGTTATCTGGATAAGTCAGCATTTATCCGGATAACAAGTGGTGATTTTTAGTCAGCCCAGCTATTCAATGGCAGTCACTGTCCGGATACTACTACTGAATGTTCGGATAATGTAGGCAGCGCTGCGTTCACCGGACAGCCCATTAAATATCAGGCTTTTTAAAAATTGGCCTCTACATGTTCTATCTTTATAGTTTGCACAGGGGCATCTACATCTCTTACTATTTCTCTGGTGTTTGTTTTATTTATTTAAACTTTTTTATATACCATTTTTCAAGCTATTAAAGAACAGCAACTTGATACAGAGAATATTAGGGGAAAGGGTGTGATGGGAATATTATAACTTTAGTCAACTTATGTACAGGATGTTGAAAGATTGGATAGGTGGAGTGGGTTTGAGATGAAGGTTGGTTGGGGTGGTTATGGATTGGGGAGTTGGGGGGAGCGGTTGGAGTGTTTATGGGGCGGGATGTTTGGGTGTCTGTTTCCAAGGATTCTTGAAAGAAGAGTGTTTTTAGCTTCCATCGGAATTCTGTTAGGCCACTGATGGCTCTTAGGCTGCATGGAAGTGCATTCCAGTTTGTGGGTTTGTATATAGAGAAGGTTCTGGTGCAGATGGTCTGTGAACTTTTGGTTTTGTAGCTTGGTATGTTGGTGCAGTTGTCTTCTTGCTCTGGTATCTGGATTCTTCTGAAGGAGAGATTGTAGATATTCTGATGATAGTGTGAATAGCCTTGAATGTATCGTTTTGTACTTGATCCGTGCTTTGATTGGGAGCCAAAGTAGGGTCTTAAGGGTGGGCGTGATGTGTTCTTGTCTTTGTGTTCCACTGATTAGGTAGGCTGTGTTTTGGGCTAGTTGTAGTGATTGTATTGGATGTTTTGGAAGAATACAGTTGCAATAGTTTAAGTGGGGAGTTATTAGTGTTTTACATACTGTCCTGAAGTTGTTGGTGGCTAACAGTGGGTGTAGTTTGTGGAGGATCCTGATTTTGTGGTACACTGTTGAGGTAGTGGTTTTTTTTAATGTTGGGTTGGAAGTTTAGCCATTGGTCTAGTGTAACTTCAGATTTTACTTTTATTTCATTGTTGTCAATTTTGATGATTGCTGGGGGTATGTAGGTTGGGTCGCTGGTTATGTATAGAATTTCAATTTTGCTGTAGTTTGTGAGTTTGTGGTTGGTTAGCCACTGTGTGACTGCTTTGAAGCACTCTTTGATTGCTGTTTGGACTGGTTTTTTTTGTAGAAAAGGGGGTGTATAGCATCAGGTTGTCTGCATAGAGGTAGTAAAGTATGTTATGGTGTTTGTTGAATAGGAGTGCAGATAGTGAGGAATCTTGGGGTATCTCCAGTAGATGTTTGAACTTGGTTGATGTTTGTTTGGTTCCCAACTTGACTTGTTGGGTATGGCCTGTGAAGTAGGATTGGAACCATATTAGAGGGGTTTTTGATATTCCAATTTCTTTTGGTGTTGTACTGCATGCAGAGTCTGGCTTTTTGTGTTTTCAGTTTATATATTTCTATTTTTAATTTGTGGTTACCAGAGCTGGTGCAAAGAGATGAGGTATCCTAGGAAAACCTCATCCCTTATGCCCCCTCCTCCCTCTGGCACCCAATGCTTCGGCTGTTGCCCCTCTCTGGGACATGCGGCAGTGGGCACAAATAACTCACCTTTAAACATTGGTGCCGTGATGTTGTTTGCTTCCGCCCCTCTGACACCCAGTGCTGACTTCCTGTTTGTAGTAGGAAGTCAGCATTGGGCATTAGAGGGGTGGAATCAAACAGTCGTACGGTGTCGAAGTTTAAAGGTAAGTGCCACGGGGCTGTTTGCAGCCATTGCCACTGCTGAACGTCTAGAGAGGGGGGACAACGCTTTTTATTGATTTGATTGTAACCCGCATTGCTGGGTATACAGAATTGCGGTATATCAAATGGATATAAACATAAAGTGCGCCCCTGGAGGCCCGGCATCCTAGGTGACTGCCTAGTTCACTTAATGGTAGTTTCTGGTCCTGGTGATCACTTATTCGGTACTTGATAAGGGTCTCTCTGTGTTCTGCGTATATTACCATGGCCATGTGTGCTGTTAGCATAGAGCTTCAATGGAGGGATCTGTACTGTAGTTATCAGACTTGCACAGGTGTATGGATGTTGTAGGACAATGGCTTCCAAACTTTGGGGTTGGGACCCTCAAAAGGGGTCACATCATCATGGAATGGGGGGGTCACAGAAACATGGTCATTTCCCCTTCTCTATGGACTTTCACTGTGACCACTGTTCCCTCTAAGCTGTGCGCGTGTGCGCGTGCACACACCTCGCTGAGTGAGCGCACATACTTTATAACAGAGCGCACAAAAATTACGGTTCTGATTCTGATAGAAAACAACACAGACATCTTAAAATTTAAAAGTTGTTGTGTATTTACGGTTTTCACAAGTTCTACAATATTATCTAGTGCAATCAATGTGGTGTACATACTGTATTCTGACGTGTAGTCAAATTTTAAAGTATAGAACTCCGAGTGTCGTTCGTTATGTGCCGCACAAAAATGTAACCTTCCTTCAAAAGCTGCACAGCTGATATTTTATGCGCACACAGCCTACAGAAAATTAGAGGGAACATTGACTGTGACCTATGCCAAGTAGTAGCAGTCACCAGCTAGCATGTGGCCTGTGAGCCAGTGAACATTCATAGGCCAGTGCCGCCTCCTGGGTAAACTTCTTGCTTGATTGGAAACCTAGGCTGTCTGTAAGTACACACTGACACAAGGCACCCTGTACCGACTACTGCTGTTCTTGCCTCTGCTTTCTGCTTTAGATGAGTGCAGGGAGGCTGGAGCCCTGCTGTTTTGATTTCATCTGGGGTCACGTGAATTTTCAGTTGATAAAAGTTTGAAAAGCAGCATTGTAGGGCAGTATTTCTGGAGCTGTGCTTTTCCAAGCAGGCTGTTTGTGTGAGCTTTGTAAGTTAATGTGGTTATGGTATGGTAGATTTTCTTTGTAGGTCCTGAGTGTTTTTTCTAAGGTTTTGTATTACTTCACAATATGCCCAGAAAGTTGATGATATGGTTACTGAGATGACACCAGTATGAGACATTAATTTTGGCATGTTGCATCTATGGGGAAATGTTCTAGTTCTGCTCTGGACCTGTTATTGGAAGAGGGGCTTCTTTGGATGCAGAAAAAGCAAGAACCACAGCACAGTTCACATTAAAATAAAATTTAATGTGTTAAACTGTATTAGTGTTCTTGCTTTTAATTCTTGCTCCTTGGTGTGTGATCACCTTGCATCTCCTTTGGTTTTTGCAGAATATATATTTACATTTAATAAGCATGCAGTGTCAGGATTCTGCAATTTTTGATCCATATAAACAATATTGCAAAGTTTTTGTTTTAATTATATAGCCTGAGAGTCTGTTGCTTTCTCTTTTTCATGGGGCAGCCCCCTGACCAGTGTTGTGAGTGAGGGGACGCCTCGGCTCCTTGACTTGAGTTCTGAGGAGGCCTCTAAATTTTGGGTATTGGGAGAGGAGGGGGGGGGGGCAGCTCATCTCTTGCCTCAGGCTGCAGATTGCTTTGAGCTGCCCCTGCTGGTTACTTATACACAGCGATAAGCCGTTACTTTCTCAAGCCTACCTGGCTAAAAATGACTTATGGACTTTTTCTCCTGGAACTTGTCTGAACTGTTTTAAACCCTGCTATGCTGACTGCTTTCACCACATCCTCTGACAACAAATTTCACAGTTGCCAAGTAAAACAATGTTTTCTCAGATTTGTTTAAAAAATCCCAAGTATTATCTTTATGGAGAGTCCATTAGTCCTAGCACTGTTTTTCATCTAAAAATTAACTAGTATAAACTGAAATAAGAAAAGTACAGCAAGGAAATAAGAGGAAACCAAAACACATAAGCCAAAGCCTAAGGAAGGGAACAAAATGACGAAGGGGCAACTTCATGAACCGTTTCCATACCTGAAAGTACGCGCAGTGGGAAATCAGAGGTGTACCGTAGAGTAGGCTCTGGGTGAGGTTTGGTTGGATTATAGGCATCCTCACAACTTTCACGCATATTTTTTAAAAAGATGCATGTGCAAAAGTGGAAGGTAATTTCATAGACGCCCATGGAGATAGCATGTGTTAGCACATATATATATATTTAAGGCCTATTTTAGAACGTGACGTACATTATGCTTTATGAATTAGGGGCGGAATTGAGCAAAGTAGGGGCGAGTACTGTCGCCTGCTCCATGGCAAGTGCAAATGCTGGTGCCTAGATTTTACCTTTTGGGGTAATACAAGGGATTTCAAAACCTGAACCTGGTTCTCACCAGTCTTCGTATCTGCTCTTTTGTTCCCTTGAAGTCTGCAGGTACTCTGTTGCTTTGCCTAGTTTACCCTAATTTGCATTCTACCTACACTCCGCCCAAACTTCGCCCCTGTTCCTGCCCACACAGAAAGTACGTGTGATCAGACTTAGGTGACTGCTGTTCTGTAAGTGTGCACTTAAGTAACCAATCCCATGCGTAAGCCCTTGAAAATAAGTGACTTGTGCTTATAAATGGTGTGCGTCTTTACACAGATCCTTAGAAGATCAGCCCCATAAAGTGCCTGCTAGCATTTACGTTTGCTCTGAAGCAAGCATGATGTCTGTGCCTTCAATCTAGGCATGATTTCTGCAGGATTAGTGCTGCTATTTTATAAAGGCACAAAGGCGCCTCTCTGTCTTTATAAAATAGGCTAAACATAAGTGCTGTCCTGCTCCATTAACCCAGGCACCCTGGGAATGAAAGGAAAATTACCATTCGTAAACGGAATAGAAAAGGAGGAAAAGAAGAGTGCCTGTATTTCCAGCCCAACTGCATGATCTCAAAGATAGCATAAGAGACTATCCCTGGGCACAGTAGGAAGTTCAAGTTTTGAAGCATCCCAAAGAAATCTTAAATATGTGAGGACTCAAAGAACATATTTGAGCCCAGAAAGTATAATTAAACAAGAGAGGCTGCTTAAAAGAAGGCGGCCTCCTGTCTTGTAGAGGGAAGGTTTTAGGTTCCAAACCATGCTTATAAAAATACAGGCAGACGATACTGTCTTTATGCTGTATAAAAACCCCCCAAATGCTATATGCAGTGTGGTCCTATGCACGCTTCCCACTCCAGACTGATCCAAAACCTCCGAAAAGCATTTGCTGCGCCATGTCGTCTTAGGGTCACCTTTGACTCCTCCCTCTCCTTCTCTCCATATAACCAGCAGATAGCTAAAACCTGTTTCTTTCTCTATAACATTAACAAAATTTGCCCCTTCCTTTCTGAACACACTACTAAAACACTCGTCCACTCTTTAGTCACCTCCCGTCTTAACTATCGTAACTTTCTCCTTGCTGGTCTCCCTCTGTGTCATCTCTCTGCCCTTCAATCTGTTCAGAACTCTGCTACACAGCTAATCTTCCGCCAGCCTCGATATATTCATACTCATATAACCCACCTCTTCTCGAATCTTCTTCTTTTCTGCCTGTAGGGGATGGAATCCCCGCAGGCAGACACCTTGCCTCTAGACCAGGGGTCTCAAACACGCGGCCCGCGAGACAATTTTGTGCAGCCCGCGATGCATGACTGGCTGGCTGCTGCTGCTGCTGCCGTGGCAACAGCAGAATTGAGTGTCCCGCGGCCTCCCCTCTGCCCGGCAGAGCCCTCCCTCCCTCCCTGCATCAGTCCCTTCGGCATGGCTTTCAGAGCCGCAAAGGGAGAATTTCCCTTTTGCGACTCTGTCACGACCGCCGGGGCGGAGGGGACAGCCCGTTCCCCAACCCCCCCGGCGGGCTTAACAGAGCTGCGAGGGAGAAACTCTCTCTTCACGACTCTGAAAGCCGTGCCGAAGGGACTGATGCAGGGAGGGGGGAGGGGGGTTAGGACTGGTAATGGGCTATGGGGGGGAGCTAAGACTGAAAATGGGGTGATGGGGGGTTAGGACTGGTAATGGGCTGTGGGGGGCTATGACTCGAAATGGGCTGATGGGGGGTTTAGGTGGCCTGATGGGGTTAGGACTGGTAATGGGCTGTGGGCTCATGGGGAGGTTAGGACTGGTAATGGGCTATGGGGGGGGGGCGGAGCTAAGACTGAAAATGGGGTGATGGGGGGGTTAGGACTGGTAATGGGTTGGGAGGGTTGCTAGGACTGGAAATGGGCTGTGGAAGGGGAGGCTTGAACTGCAAATAGCTGATGGCTTGGAATGGAAATGGGCTGTGAGGGGAGACTGGAAATGCGCTGAGTTTGGGGGAGCTAGGACAGGAAATGGGCTAATGGAGGGGCTAGGATAGGACTGGAAATGGGCTGTTGGGGGAGCTAAGATTGGAAATGGGCTGTGGTGGGGGCTTGGATTGAAATGGACTCATGGAGGGGCTAGAAATGGAAGTAGGCCCATGGGAGGCTTGGATTGGAAATGGGCTGAGTGGAGGGGAACTAGGATTTGACATGGCTGATGGTGGGGCTAGGAAAGGACTAGAAATGGGCTGATGGGGGGCTGGGATTGGAAAGGAGCTGATGGAGGGATCGGAGAGCCCAGTTTAATGGGAGCGTATTAAAGAAAGTGCTCCTGAGTGCAGATGGAGACTGGCATGTTGAGAGGTGAATGAGGAGCTCTTGCTGCTGTTCTGGCACTGAGATTTGGCTGCCTTAGGGTGATTTTCGGTCCCTGGATGGCTGCAGCCATTACCACGAGGAGGTGGAATGCATGAGGGGTCCTGCGTTCCACATGGCCCGAGCGGGAAGCTGATCCATCCGGCGGAGACGTGAGACATCTGATGGGTGACTCTGAAGAGAACACAAGGTAAACACCCCCTCTGGGCACTATGAGTCAGCACTATGTTCTTATTATGTTGACTTTTTTATTGACTTTTTTCCATTGTAAAAAGAAGTTCCGATGATGCGGCCCGCTGGTTACTTTACTAGTCCTCATTTGGCCCTCAAAAGCAATTTGAGTTTGAGACCCCTGCTCTAGACTCTGATCACGGCCTCTCCTTCTCTTCTGCCCACGGGGATCTGATCTCCCGTAGACAGATAGGAGTCATTGCCACCGTTGCAGCAATCCTTTCCTCTTCTGCCTGTGAGGGATGGGATCCCCATGGGCAGTGGAAATGGGGGAAGCAGCGATCACAGCCCAGAGGCAAACTATCTGCCCGTGGGATCCCATTCCCCACAGGCAGAAGAGAAGAGATCCCCTTCTCTTCTGCTCGCAGGAGATCGGATCCCCGTAGGCAGACAAAGGGTTACGGCCATTGGGGCAACTCATTTAGGGGGGGAGCAATGTCCCCTTTGCCCCCCCAACTACATTCATGAGTAAATCTGCCAACAAATGAACATTTTTTGGTTGTCCATATCCCTAATTATCATCACTTTTCTATTTTTTAGCTAAAATACTGCATTATCTGGAAGACAAAGGCAAGCTGACTGAGCCGGTGGGTTTACAGTACAAGAGCGTTCAAGACCACCCAGATTTTTTGTTTCAGCTGCACAAATTGAAGCATCTTTTACCCCAAATTGAAATTCTAGTCCACACTGAAGGGGGGTGGGTGGAAGTGTACAGTAGAAAAAGAAAAACCTAATTAAATATAAAGTGAAAAGTATTTGGCGGAGAGCATTAATGATGGAAAAGGCCAGTTTTGATTTATTACCCTGCTCTCATCAGCGAAAAGATGCAGAGATACCACCAGACTTAAATACCTTTCAGAAGATGAATGAGAGAAAAAAGAACAAACCCCTTCATACTTAGCATTTAGCATAACATTTTAGGAAAAAATTGGTCCCTGTTGCAACCAGATGCTGTCAAGAGCTAAAAAAGGTTTCCGTCTGTCTTTAGTCCATCAATATCATAGCACAATAGATTTTTATTATGAAAGTAGGATTGCAAGGCTCAGTGTCTTGGTTCCAAGATGGTTTGGCCTCTTAACCTGCCCCTCCTGTGAAGTTTCCTGTAATGCATTCAGATTCACACTATCCACTGACCTAGGCATGCTGTTAGAGGTCACAATTTCTAAGTTATTTTATATTGGGTATTTTGTTGTTTGGGCTTCACGTTACTAGCAACAGATATTGTCACGATTGATGGGGCGAGGTAAATGCTATATAATCTATCTTCAGGCAATCTAGTGTTTGTGTTTTGTGACAGCTCCAGGGCACTTTTTTGTAACGGTTCTAGATGGATATTGATTGGCTACATCATAGAGATTAGATGGCGATTGAGTGGCAACTTCGTTAGATTGTCTGACAAGGACATATGTTTTGCTATGTGTCCTGTTGAGATCTGTGATATACCGTTGTGTATATGAATAGTGGTTCTTCGAATAAACCATAAGCTTAAAAAAAATTCTATTCATTGATAAGCTGTTATCAATCCATCATTCACTCACTGCCGCCTTCCCTTTAAAAAGGGGTAAACAGAAGACCTAAGTAATAAGAGATCGCAATATTGCAGAGAAATATTGAGTGGTGTCATAGTTCAAGTTTTAGGAGAATTAATGTATATCACAGGTTCCATTTCCTCACATTATTCTGTAAAATCAGTCTTATTTTGGAGCACTTGGTTATCCTTCATGAAAGCACTATTCGTAGCCAGTAGAGTGTAAATGTCACATCAGTTTTCCAAAAGCTCTGTTCTCAGTCAGTTTAGCAGAGGTTTGAGAGGAAAAGTCATAACTGTGACACACAGGCTATTAATGATGACTCCATGCATGAAACCAAAGGATACATTCTAGCCAACATTCCTGCCAAGCTGTGTGTGAGTCCTCCACCCATGTTGCTACCAGTAGGGGGAGCTGTTGCAATATTGCACTTTTAGTTGGAGTATCGTAGCACCTTCCCCTAGCAGAAGTAGCACAGGTGGAGGATTCTCACAGTTTGGTAGGAACATTGATTCTGGGGTATTTAGAGGTCAGGAGACAACACAAACTTGACTAGCGTAGCAATGGTCAGGCAGGCAGGTGGACAAATTAGCGATTGCTGCAAGTTCTCCTGTGTTACTTGCAGTAGCTGAGTCTTCCTCATTCAAGCTCCTATCATCCATAGCCCCAAGGCTAGGCTGCAATTGCTGTTCACCATCCATTGCTGAAGCAGCTTCGCATGCGTTATTCTGAACAGTAAGTTGTGCCTCTGGAACGGCTAAAATGTCACTTTTCAGCGCTGCATCTCCCAATGAAGCATCACTCCCCCACCTCTCTACATGGCAAGGAGGTAGGAGATCTTCCCTTGGAGCATAACAAAGCTTTCAGGTGAGAGTCCACTCACCATCTCTTTTGGCTGGCTCACACCTGCCAATAGGCCTGGTGTCCTGGCGGCACTCTCTGATTCATTCGTTGAGTCATCGGGCCTGGTCACCTGGGCATTGGGCTATGTTCTCACTTTCCTTTTCGTCTTACCCGTTTCAAAGGTCAGACTTATTTCTCATGTGAAGTTATCAGCTGTCCCCGATTTTCAGGGATTGTTGCTGATTTTGAGGTAGTGTGCCAGATCCCATGGGTGACCACCATCTCCTGTCCTCGATTTCACTGGGGACAGAGGCAAAGAACATTACTTCTCCTGCATACCCCTCTGATGCAGTCTTTTTCATTTTGGTTGGAGAAGATGTAAAATGAACTTCTTTTCTGAAAAAGGAGGAGGAATTTTAGAAATATATAAGAGCATCTATCTGTGTATAAAATAAAGTTGAAGCATATATGTATCTTTCTCCAGGACCAGGCAGGAAGTCAGTCCTCACATATGGGTGTCGTCGACGCTGGTGAAGCCCCAGCGGAGCATTTCTCCAGCTTTCTATGAAAGCCTTTGGGAATGCAGGCACACATGCGCGGTTCCCTTCCCGCCTAAAGTTGCCATCTTACCTCAGTCTCTCTTTTTCCGAGAAGCCCACCGGAGGTGTATCCTGTCATCCCGGATAAAAGTTTGATTTTTTCGGTGATTCTCGCTAGTTTTTCTTCCCGGTTCGACGCCGGTTCCCCTCCCGCCAGGTTCAGTACACCGGTATCGAGCCCGATTCTTCTTTTTTGGTTTTTGCCCTTCGTGGCTGGCGTTCGCGCCCTTTTTTGCTTTTTCCCTGGAAGGCTGGTCCTTTGACCTCACGGGGACTCTTTTTTTCTCCGATGGCTTCCAGCGGTTTTAAAAAGTGTGATCCGTGTAAGAAGTTGATGTCTCTCACCGACACACACGACTGCTGCCTTCGGTGCCTCGGTCCTGATCACGACCATAAGACGTGTGGACCATGTGGGAAGATGTCTTCCAAGGCACTGCGAAGTCGCCAGCAGCAGAAAGAAAGGCTTTTCTCAGACTCAGCCTCCGGCCGGGCCCGGACCTTGTCTGAGGCCTTGACATCTCGGGATTCGGATCCTGAGCGCCGTCGAGGCTCCTCGGACAGGGGGTCCCCCGACCGGGAACGCAAGAGGAAGAAGCGGCTCGTGAGGGCGTCGTCGGAGGAGGTCCCTGGCTCCTCGAGGGCCAGGTCTAAGACCCCCGACCGTCGCCTCGGGCCCGTGGAACAAGAGAAGCCTGACAAAGTTCCTCGCATGGAGCCGGAGTCTGCTGGACACGTAAGCCCTGTGGTCCTCGGACTCTCCTCCCAGAGAGCCGACGTCAGGCCCGGCACCGCCGGGGCCCAAGTCGGTGGCTGCTGCGTCTCCCGAGCTGAGTCTCAGGATGACAGCCTTGGAGTGCAGATTGTCTGCCTTCATGGAGCAGCAGCGGGCTCTGATGGCCAGCCTGTCTGGCGCATCTGCCCCGACCACCGGGACATCGACATCGAAGTCGACCCCGGAGACCGAGCCGATACTAGAGTCCATGATGGCTCGAGGTCGACCTTGGTCGCGGTCTCCCTCAACCTCCCGTTCGGGACTGAGGGCATCAACGCCGGTGCCTCCAGCATCGGGGCGGGTGCTCCAGGGCCCCGCGGGGTCGGAGCCTGACTCCTCATCGGATGAGTCCGCCTGGGAGACGGAGGATGAGGAGTCCCCCGACACATTCAAGACTCGGTGCGTCCCGTCGGAATCACCGCAGTCTGAGCCCCGGAGTAGATCCCCTCCGGAGGATACCCGGTTCTCGGAGTTTGTCCGGGATATGGCCTCCGCGTTGGCTATCCTGGCGGACCCCGAGGAAGAGCCTCAAGCCGAAGAGCTCGAGGCCCTGCAGTACGACTCTCCTCCGAAGGAGGCCTTTACTGTCCCGGTTCCTCCGATGCTGGAACGGCTCCTCTTCCGGATGTGGGAGGCACCGGCATCGGTGCTGGTTCTAAGCAAGCGGGTCGATTTGATTTATTGACTCCGGAAGAGCCCTGGCTTTCAGAAGGCGCAGCTACCACACCATTCCATGGTGGTGTAATCGGCCATGCATCGCCTGAAAAGTCAGAAGATGCACTCTGCGGTGCCCCCCCGGCAGGGAGGCCCGGAACCTCGATGGTGTTGGCAGAAAGTGCTTCCAGGGCTCGATGCTTGCTTGCCGTGTCCAGTCTTACCAGCTGTACATGGGCATGTATTTGCGAGACCTGGCCAAGGAGTTGGCCGGGTTCTCCGCTGGTCTCTCCAGGGAGCCCTTGCAGAGATTCAAGTCCTTGTCCTCGGGGATTCGGGACTGCTCGAAGTTTATGTCCCGCGCCGCCTACGATGGCTTCGAGGCTTCGGCCCGAGTTGCGGCAGCCGGCAGCACGGCTCGACGCCAAGCAT
Source organism: Ichthyophis bannanicus (assembly GCA_033557465.1). Classification (NCBI taxonomy): domain Eukaryota; kingdom Metazoa; phylum Chordata; class Amphibia; order Gymnophiona; family Ichthyophiidae; genus Ichthyophis; species Ichthyophis bannanicus. Next base: position 148,265,185 of record CM066044.1, read on the forward strand.
GGCTGCAGTCATCGGACCTTGAGCCATGGGTTCAGGGCAAGTTGGTCGATGTCCCTTGCCGAGGTGAGAACCTTTTCGGCAAGCCCATGGCCGAGAAGGCCGCACAGCTCGAGACTGAGCACCTTATGAGGACAAGGCTGTCTAGAAAGACCTCTGCCCCTTCTCACAAGAAGAAGGCCTCGGGTAAGAAGTCCTTTTACCCGAGGAAGGGCACTGCCTACAAACAGTATCCTCAATATCATGCTGCCCAAGCTGCACCCCAGGGTCAGCAAGCCAAGGGGCCAGGGTAATGGGCCCCATAGGCAGAGGACCCCCAAGCCTCCGGCCCCTGCTCCCACTCAGCAGGGTGGGGTTTTTTGACTCCTTGAGCGTAGCCTCTCAGTCCCTGCTCTCCCAACCCTGCACAGGAGGTCGCCTCGCCCTCTTTGCCAACCAGTGGCCCCACATCACTGGGGACAGTTGGGTGTTGAACATAGTCCACAGGGGCTATGCACTAAATTTTCACCAACTGCCTCCGCCATACTTTCCAGGGGAGCCTCCAAGGCCTCCCCTGCACACAGATCTTCTCCTCCAAGAGCTTCAAGGTCTGTTGGTGGACAGGGCGGTGGAGCCTGTGCCTCCCCACTTGCAAGGTCACGGATTCTACTCCAGGTATTTCCTGGTGCCCAAAAGGACCGGTGGCCTTCGACATATTCTGGACCTCAGGAACCTCAACAAGTTCCTAGAGAGAGAAAAGTTCAAGATGCTTACTCTTGGAACACTTCTGCCCTACCTCCAGCAGGGAGATTGGCTATGCTCCTTAGATCTAAAGGATGCATACACTCACATCCTCATTCATCCAGACCACAGAAAGTACCTCAGGTTCATTGTGGGAGGAAACCATTATCAGTACAGAGTACTGCCTTTTGGCCTCACCTCCACTCCCAGGGTCTTTACCAAATGCCTGGCAGTGGTAGCGGCCTACCTGAGGAATCGTGGAATCTTTGTCTTCCCCTATCTGTACGACTGGCTCATCAGGGGTCAGACGTGCCAGGAGGCCAGACAAGCCACCCTCAGAACTATTGCTCTTCTTCAAAGCCTGGGGTTTGTAATAAACTTCGCAAAGTCCACTTTGCTCCCCTCCCAGAACTTGGAGTTTCATAGGGGCGAGACTGGACTCTGTCCTGGCAAAGGCCTTCTTGCCAGCAAACAGGGCCCAAAGACTGATGGACTTGGCCAATTAGTTTCTCAGCGGGTCAGTGGTCTCCGCCAAACTCTGCCTAAGGCTGCTTGGCCACATGGCTTCGACAGTTCATGTAACCCCAAATGCCAGGCTCCATATGCGGCCTGCACAGTGGTGCCTTCGGAGTCAGTGGTCACAAGCCTCAGGCAGCCTCAGAGACAGAATAAGGGTGTCCAGACCATTTCTGGACTCCCTCGGCTGGTGGCTGCACCCACCCAATCTACTAAAAGGGTGCCCTTTCAGATTCCTGGATACACAGTGGTTCTGACCACAGACGCCTCCCTGCAGGGCTGGGGAGCTCATTGTCTAGACAAGTGCACCCAGGGCCTGTGGTCTCCCTGGGAGGCTGCACAGAAGATCAATCTCCTGGAACTTGGGGCTATTCGCTTAGCTCTCAAAGCTTTCTCTCCTACCCTGGCTCATCAATCTGTCCTGGTTCAGACAGACAACCAGGTAGCCATGTTTTATGTGAACAAACAGGGCGGGACTGGGTCCAGGCTCCTTTGTCGGGAGGCTCAGGACCTTTGTTCATTTGCCCTCAAGCACAACATGCTCCTCAGGGCTGTGTACCTTCCAGGCCAGGAGAACTACCTGGCCGACAGGTTGAGCAGAATTTTGCAGCCCCACGAGTGGCAGCTGCATCCCTTGGTAGTTCAGAAGATCTTCCTGAAATGGGATCTCCCTTGGATAGATCTGTTTGCCAGTCCACTGAACAAGCAACTGCCAAAGTTCTGCTCCAGGCAACCGCATCCTCTGCGGATAGCAGCAGATGCTTTTCTGATTCCCTGGTCTCAGGGCCTCCTGTATGCGTTTCCTCCCACGCCCTTGGTGGCCCGAACTCTCTTCAAGATCCTTCAGGACAAGGCCTTGGTCCTGCTGGTGGCTCCCAGGTGGCCGAGACAGCCTTGGTTTCCACTTCTACTTCAGCTGGCGGTGGATCCTCCACTGCTTCTGGGGTTGCAACCCGACCTTCTCTCTCAGGATCAGGGTTCCCTTCTACACCCCAATCTCAAAGCTCTCAATTTGATGGCCTGGAGGCTGCAAGGGTAGTTTTGGCTCCCTGGGGCCTACCTCAGGAAGTTGAGGAGGTTGTCCTAGCTTCTAGGAAACAGTCCACTAGGAAAACCTATGCTCTCAAATGGAAACGGTTTTCTGTGTGGTGTCAGCTACGTACAGAGGATCCTTTCTCCTATACTATACCAGTGGTGCTTCAGTACTTACTGCACTTGTCAAATCAGGGACTTAAGTCCAATTCTGTTCGGGTCCACCTCTCAGCTCTAGCAGCTCACCACTCACTGGTGGAAGGACATTCTCTGTCGGTTCACCCCTTGGTGTCCCGCTTTCTCAGGGGCTTGCTTTTGCTCAAGCCTCCACTCCGTCCTCCTGCTCCTGAGTGGGAGTTGAATGTGGTCTTGCAGCAGCTGACTCGCCCACCTTTTGAGCCGATGGCTACTTGCCCTCTACGCTTCCTGTCCTGTTAGACACTCTTCCTAGTAGCCCTTACCTCGGCCAGGCGAGTGAGTGAGCTTTAGGCCCTGGTCTGTGATAGGCCTTACACTCACTTCTATGGGAACAGGGTAGTTCTTAGGACTCATCCAAAGTTCCTCCCAAAGGTTGTCTCTTCTTTCCACCTCAACCAGGAGGTGGTTCTTCCAACATTCTTCCCTAGGCCTCATGCCAGCCAGGCTGAAGCAGTTCTGCATACCCTGGACTGTAGGAGGGCCTTATCCTTCTACCTTGACCGTATGCAGGGGCATAGAAGGGCTACTCAGCTCTTTGTATCCTTTGACCCTAATAAGTTGGGGTTGGCTGTGTCCAAGCATACCTTTTCCATCTGGGTGGCTGACTGTATCACCTGGGCTTACAAGGCGGCTGACCTTCCTTTGCAGGGTCGGGTTACGGCCCACCGTGTCAGGGCCATGGCTGTCCTCAGTGGCTCATCTCCGCTCTGTGCCCTTAGTAGACATCTGCAAGGCTGCAACTTGGTCTTCAAGCCAGACTTTTGCGGCCCATTACTGTCTGGAGAGGGAGTCCCGTAGGGACAGTGCTTTTGGCCAAGCAGTACTCCGGAATCTCTTTGAGGTTTAGGCAACTCCTGCCCTCTGTTGGGCTACCGGTGGAGGTTGTGTCAGTGAAAAGCCTTTCTTTGCTGCTGGGACTAGAGGGAGTTCTCTTGTTCAGCCTGGGTTCCTCGGTAGCCCAGAGCTGGGGAGTCACCCATATGTGAGGACTGACTTCCTGCTTGGTCCTGAGAAAGAGTAGTTACTCACCTGTAACAGGTGTTCTCCAGGAGCAGCAGGAATCAGTCCTCACAACCTTCCCTCCTCCCCTGGGAGTTGCAGTTGTACATAGTTTATTTTTCATTTTTGTGTGCTGTTCTTAGCTATGTCATTTGACTGAGGTAAGATGGCACCTTTAGGAGGGAAGGGAACTGCGCATGCGTGCCTGCATTCCCAAAGGCTTTCATAGAAAGCTGGGGAAATGCTCCGTTGGGACTTCATTGGCGTCGATGACACCCATATGTGAGGACTGATTCCTGCTGCTCCAGGAGAACACCTGTAACAGGTGAGTAACTACTCTATTTGTGCTTATAATTTGAAGGGCTGTTACTGTTTCTTTATTTTTTTAAAAACCTTTGAAATTACTGAATGTTACTTAAACTGGTCATTTTGAAATATATGGGGAAGAGATGCCTGAGAAGGGAGAATTCCTGCCCCTCCCAATCCATCTTAGCTCTTCCCATGTGTTTGAGATTTGCTGTCCAGAAATATGGGAACCCTTTCCTCTTAGGTCTCCTGAGTGGAGTCAACATGCTGTCGGCCATCTTGTCTCTTTTTCCAATATTTTAAATTTTGTTTTGATTTCTCAATTTCAACTTCCAGGTCAGTTAGAACTTTCTGCAATGAGGCTCTAGGAACTTTTATTTTCATTTTAGTGAGGGTTTTTAACCGATTTTGTTTTCCTTTCCAGTGGATCACAGTTCCTTCTGAAATTCCAGCATACTTACATACTTGATCTAGCCAGTAGATGTCGCTGTTGCACAATATCTGAAACACCCTTTCATCCTGGAATATACAGGGCATCCTGGGGTGGAAAATGGTTATAAATGCTGTCTCCATAGTGTCCCTTAACTCCATGGGAGCAGGAGCTGTGCCCAAGGATCCTTCATGTAGTGCTGTTGCTGGGCCAGTAGGCTTGTCTAGGCTATTTTTCATAAGGTTATTTATTTTTGGCTATCTTAGTTTAATTAAATGCTATACAATGGATACTAATGAAATGTTAAGCCAGCACCTGACAGGCAGAAGCTATAGTGTGCTATTTGTTTTAATCCTGTTTATTGATTTAAAGGTGCTTCATTTTCTTGTTGCTAAGATAGCAACTGACATAACAGCATATAACAGAGCTTAGATATATAAATTAAATGATAACTCCTGTGTGATTGTATCTGGTTTTAAAATGAAGCAAGAAATCTGTTGTATAATTTTCAATGCATGACTGCTTCTAAGGGCAACAAAAAATATATTTTGTTGCAAGCCACAGAAAAATCTAGATTGCTTTGCAGCATGCACAAATGAAGCATGGATGGGGCTGGCGTAAACATTAGGCAGACTAAGCAGTTGCCTAGTATGAATAGATTCTGGAGGGGGGGGAAAGAGCAGCTGCTTTCAAGGCAAAACGAGAAGTCCTGTCAAGCAGAGAGCTCAAAGAAGCATCAGCATGTACTGTAACCCACAGAGAGGGTGAGCAGTTTTCAGCTAGCTTATTTACCTGGCAATCCGCCTCACTCTGTACAAGCACTCGGAACAAAGTATGGTGTCTAGTTCCTGTCTCATGCTTCTAGGAAGGCTCATATTAGGGTAATCACGATCGTTGAGTTTATCTAAATCTCAGGAAAGAGAGAGGGGCTAGGGATGTGGCAGTGAGATGGGGAGAGGGCAAAGCTGAAGATTTGCTTAGGGCCAGTGCAAGGGTTTTATGTACCCTGAGTCTTGATACCAAATTTGCAAATCTAGGTTGCTCTAAAGGGCTGAGCTTGTGTGTTTTATGTAACTGAATGGCTCCTTAGTTGTAGAACACTTACAGCAAAGATATCATAGGTGCACACTACTTCATTTTGGTTCCTTCATCTCCTTTGTAGACACCATCTTGACTAGGTGAGAGTGTTTTGCTTATGTTTAATACCATTGGAGGAGGCTAAATTGTACTGGGGAGTAATCCATGGGGTGCAGAACCTTGCTTCCATTAAGCATAGTGCTCTGTAATTTATTGTGCCTATATTTTATGGTATATGCAATATTGGTTGAAAAGTCCTGTCTATTCCTCAACGAATTCATCCAGGCAAAGTAACGCCTGCCAAAGGTTGTATCATTCAGAACAGTACAAGATCTTCGAAAGAGACTCGAAACATACTTCTTCATTGAATAATATGGAACCGACACAAAAGATTAGGACAATGCTCCACAAAAACCTGTACAGTTAAACAAGTTCTTACTATGCTTAAACCCATCCCCTTTACTGCAAGTTACATGTACCCCATCTAAGTTCCATGGAAATCCCAGTTCTTTGGGTTTGATATTCAGTTTGTTTTCTATGTGAACTGCTTTGACTTAAGATTAAAGCAGCTCATATATGTTCTTAAAATGGAAAAAAATAAATACAATAGAATAAAGGTTATAATAAATAAAAAGCAGGACCCAGAAGGGCCTGGAGCAGAGTGCGGCAGCTCAACAAGCCAGCAAAATAAGGGGAAGTAATGTTTGCTAAAAATCCCCCCCCCGCCGTCCGCGTTTTGGGGTGGGGGAGAGGGAGGGAGAGTGAGATTTTGCATCCCCTCCAGGGTGTCATAGTAGGCAAGATACACCCACTGTTTCCATCAGGTTCCAGTTTTAATATAAGTGCAATCCACTCAGTAGCTAAAAACTAAACGCAGCTTCTTAGTAAATAGCTAGTTCAAATGTGCGCACTTAAAATAGGGTGATGTGCCCAAGGTCCAAACCATTTTCAGTTCATTTTCAGCTTTGGCCATTTCTTCTGACTCTTCAGACTTTTTTTTCTCATAGCATTTCAATTTCATAATTAATTTTAATAAAAAAACATTGTTGAATTGTTAAAACAATTTTAGTGTGCATTCATTTATTACTTATGTGAGTTTTTAAACCGCCATATCGAACATCATAGCGGTTTACATAGAAGAACTGAGTTACATTGAACAGGATAATAGTTACATGTGAATAACACGCAATCAGAGAGATATACTGCTATAACATATATTTATCTGAATTGATCTGAATTATGCGGATATCGAGATATCTCAGAGATTTTTATGCATTTTTACAGGGTTTTTTTTGTTGTAGTGGGTGATTGTGGGGTTTTCTATGTAGCGCGTGGTTGTGGGGTGTGAGACTAATTCATGTCTAAACTAATTCATGCTAAAAGTCGGCGTCAACGGTTTATTCAGTTGTATCTTTGTCGTCTGAAGTATTCTATGAATGAATAAATAGGTTTTAAGTTGTGTGAGAAAAGTAGAGAGGTTGGTGATATTTCTGAGTGCTTTCTTGGTAAACTGTTCCAGAGGCAGTTGGAGCAAGGTACCCAAATGCTCTGTTACTAGTGTGTTTCATCGTCGGTATTCAGGGGATAGGGAATAGGAGATAATTAATTATCATTTGAGGCTCTTCTGTGATGATCAGTTTGTGGTTTTTTTTTTTTTGGATTAGCAGGAGTAATGTGGAGGGAGGATTATTAGCAAACCACGTGCAAAACTAATGAATGCATATCCCTAACCTAAAGTGTGACACAATGGTGCATTTCCCCTTCCCGCCCTTCGCACATTCAGCCATGTCTGTGTTGAGGGAGTTGGTTTGAACAGCTATGGCCGCTTGTATCAGTAGGGTAGCAGGTGTGTGTATCTGTAGGTTTTCCTTCCTCTGCACTCTCCTCTTTTCCTCCTGCACTCACTCGCCAACCCCTCACGTTTTTTCCCTCCTCGCTGCCACCGCTCCTTTGACTCTCCTCTCTATCTCTGGCAGTCTTTCCTCATTCCTCACCACTTCTTGGTACCCCATTCCCCTGCCCCACCTTTCCCTTTTTGAGCTCTTGTCTCTCCCTGTACATTCAAATGACAGGTGAAATTTTACTTATGGACAAGTGCAAAGTTATTCACCTAGGGAAAGAACAACCCCAACTATGGTTACACGATGCAAGGTTCCACATTAGAAACCACCACCCAAGCAAAAAGATTTAGGCGTCATTGTGGATAACATGTAAAAACCTCGGCCCAGTGTACAGCGGTGACCAAGAGTAGCAAAGAGAATGGTAGTATTCATAAGGAAAGGAATGGAAAATAAACAAGGGATATGATAATGCCTCTGTATCGTTCCATGTCTGCGACCGCACCTTGAATATTGTGTTGCAATTCTGGTCGCCGGTATCTTAAAAAGGATATATGTGGAATTAGAAAAGGTACAGAGAAGAGCCCCCAAAATGGTAAAGGGGATTGGAAGGATACCCCCTATGAGGAGAGGCTAAAAGGTTAGGGCTCCGCTCCTTGGAAAGAGACAACTGAGGGGAGATATGATAGAGGTCTCATAATTAATGGAGTGGAACAGGTAAATGTAGATCAATTGTTTATGCCATCCAAAAAGTAGAAAGGCTTAGGTACATGCAATGAAGATACAGTTGTAACCTGTTTAAGACTAATACAAGAAAATATTTTTTCTCGGAACGCGTAAACTACTGGAATTTGCTACCGGGAGGATGTAGTATAAAAGCCTGTTAAGGTAGCTGGGCTTAAAAAAAAGTTTGGATAAGTTCCTGGAGGAAAACGGTTCCATTAACCATTATTACAACGAGGCCTGGGAAATCCATTGCTTGTGTCAGTATACAAGCATTGTGGAAACTTGTGTGTCCTTTTTGAAACCTGTCAGGGACCTTTTTATCTGGATGGCGCACTGTTGGAAATGGGACATTGGGCTTGACTGACCTTGGTCTAACTCAGTATGGCATTTCTTATGTTCCCCTTCCCTCCTCCCTGTTTCCCTCCATCCCTGTCCCCTTGCCCCGTTCCCCCCTTCCATTGTTCCCTATTTACTTAGCCTTCCATCCCTTGCACTCTCTCCTGTTCTTTCTCCATTCATCATGCACTTGCACTAGTCTCCCTCCCTCACCCTTCCTGCGTCCCCCACAGCTCCACTTCACTTCGTCGTTTTTCCTTGGATACTTTTTTCCTTCTCCATGGACACAACTCTATTTCGTTCCTGTGGCAACAGGGATTGGTAGACGTTAGAGGCTCTGGGAGGAGCAGGGACCATCTCTTAACATCCTGTTGCAAGCTCTGCGTATGCCTCATAAGGCTATACAAATGATCAGTAGTGTAGTAGGGTCCCAATCAGCACCCTGCTGCTTTCTTTGCCATGGCTCTAGCTTAGCTCCTCTTCCTGTGCTGGTGGAGGGTTGAAATTTCTATTGACAAGTTGCGTTTTCTTCAGCGTAGCCATGGCTCTTCCTCTCATAAGGCTTTCCTTTCTTTGTTCCATCTCTACTACTTTTCTTCAGGTTCTGGGGCCTAATGCTCCCTGTTACAGGCCACCCTGCAGGTCTTGCTCTTAAGTCATACACATCGGTTTGTGAGCATGTGTAAACGAGAGCTGGGTGCCAAAGACAGACCAAGGCGGAGCGAATGGATGGATCCTCTCCAGGCAGGTCCTATTGCTTAGTGAACATAATGCCAAAAAATGGCCTTGCACCTATACTTCTCTCCACATTTACATATCCTGGTTGCTTGTGAAAGGAGATGACGAGGAATACTGTAAGCTGTCCACTGGATTGCTATCAACTTACATTCCGTAGCTGAAGACAATTTGTTTATGCAAAAGGAAACTTAAAGAGGGACGGCAAGAAAGCCCGGTATGAAGAGCGTTCAAGAGACGATCCCACGTCTTATCTTAAGGACTAAAAGAATTTCCAGCCCACCTTAACAGGAACGGCATCTGCCCCCCCTTTTTTTTTTTTTCTTTTTTCAGTCACTAGAACAGAGGTTGAGGCCCAGGGGAGGACGCTTAATAAGAGGAGATGGGAGGGGTCTTGAGAATATGTTCCATTGATTTTATGCTGCGTTTGACCTGGATTAGGGGTTGTATTTTTTTTTGGCTTGTATGGTCTGAAATTGAATTTTGTTTTGTATCTGAACCTGGAATCACTGGCCCTGTTGTCCTTAGGGCGTTACCTCTCAGGTCCAGACCTCCAGTGGATCCGCCATGAACAATCACAGGTGGCTTATCGTAGATGTTAAAATTTCCATCTATGCTGAGTTGTGACAGAACTAATCTCTGAAGGCAAGAAAACTTTCTGGGTATAAAAAAAAAGTCAGATTCGCATTCAAAACCTTAGCCTCCCTCAATGAAGATGACTTTCCTTTCCCTTAGCTGGTAATTGCTGAAGTGCGTTACACTTCACTAACTTTGCTTCGGGGTCCCCTCCGCTAGCTTCCTTGTATGAATAATTAATGCCTGAAGTGTCAATTGGGACCGCAGTGCTTCTTTTTTATACGAACTCTTTTGGGCCACTTCACTAATTTCAGTTACTTGAAAATAATTAGCACACACAACGCTAATGGTTGAGGAATCAGTTAGAAAAGACAAACTCGCCCTCTTCATAAAGCCCGACAAAGGAACATTTCTTTGTCTTTGGAAGCTTAAATATGCAAGGACTGCGTGAAGTGAAGGTTGCCAACAGACTCTGTTTTCCCCAAGAGAAGCTGATCCGGTCCTGGTCTTAACGTCCACTGCATGGACCTGGTGTTTCCTGTTGCTGTTCCTAAGTAAGGCAAGTGACCTTTCCATGTCAGGACCTGGACCGGATATAGAGCACCCTAGCATGAGGGTGACTGCTGTTTTCACAGTTGGGGTCATAAAAGAAATGTCCAAACTTTATTGGTGGTTTAAACAAAATTCTGTATTAAAAGTGAGGATAATTTGATTTGCTTGTGCTAATGATCTCACATTTTTCTGTGCATATATTATTATTGATTTTGGATTTAAACATTAGTAATTTCAGTGGTGACTATATTATTGCTACTTCTGTCTGTCATAGTCCTAGATAGCATGTATGCTGTACAAGGGCAAAAATAGCACAGGAACAACATAGGGGTCTCTGGCACTGAGCTACGCCCGGTGAGCCAATTCTCATGTCAGTTTCTTCCAAAATTATAGGACAACCAAGTGGTAGATTACGTCAGCAGTCGGAGCTTTAGGTGCTTGCTGGTCTAATCAAGATTGTGTTGGTTCGGACAGGAAAGCAAGAACAAATGTTGGCAGGTTTTGGAAGAAACAACCCCACAAAGCTCAAAATAGAGGCCGTGGAGACATCTGCAAAAGCAGCACTGCTCAGCTCACATCCTACAGACGGGGCTCTGTGGGTCCTGTGATGGTCTTACCACCTTGCTGCATATAGCCCATATTGCTGCAAGCCCCCTTGATGGTTCTATGTCCTTGGATTGAGGAAGTGGAAGGATTGGGGTGATGCAGACTACAATGGGAGGCTTAGACTTGCTTTTTTTTCAAAAAACGCCCCCTTCATTCTACCAGGCCCCCCATCACTGGAACGGGCTTCCTTTGTATATTCATCAGGAAAGCTCATATAAAAAGGTTCAGAATTAAAACCTGTTTTTTCAACAAGGCCTTTTGATTACATAGAAAACCTGACTGCAGAAAAAAGACCATCTGGCCTAGGTAGACTGCCCTGTCCATAACAACTACTCATAGTCCTTTTTTTTCCTTTAGAGATCTTCTGGTCACCCTCTCCTGCTAATTTAGTTCCGAATATTTAGCTATTTTCTAGACCTGGTCGTATATCCTGCTAGTATAAGGTTACCAGCGAATTTTTTGCAGGCAAATCTGGGACACTTATCGGAAGATACTGTACATTATGTGTTTGGGGGTGGGTGGGAGTGGAAGAAAGGGCTACTTTATTTCCAGGTTGTGGGCAACCAAGTATAGAGGAGGGAAGAGGAGTCATTACCCTGAGCCCCCACCCCAAGAATTCAATCCCATGACAGCAAAAAAAAATCACTTCCAAGCAGACACAGCAACAGAGAGAAACTGTGATGCAATTTCCCCCATACGGTGCAAAATATGAAGATAATGGATGTAAATTCTGAAAACTGACATATTCGGATTGCTCAATTGAAAATTCCATTTTCTTCTACCCTCTCATGTTCCATCACTGGAATTGGAACCGGAGTCTGCCAAACAGGTGCGAGTTACGGATACAACTCTAAAATTGAGGGATAATCCCCAATCCTAGTGACATGTTTTGTCTTTGGAAAATTTATTGTTTTCCTGTTAAATCTCTTGTACTATTAATTGTTATGGGTTATGGCTAAAGACAGTTTTTTAGTTTTAAATAAATAAAATATGTGGGGGAGGGGGGGAAGCAAGAAGCGGAAAGACCCCTGGAGGATGAAGAACATCTTCTTACTTACTTTTTCTTTCATTTAACTCTTGTAACCCTAACGAGCATTTTCCTGTCACTTTAGGTGTGGCACTCGGCTTTCTAACAATGGAATCCAAGTGGAGCTAAGAAGCATAAGCAGAGCAATCTTTCAGCACAGTAATTGCCTCTAGGTGCAGGATCCTGTGAAGCTCTATCACCGTGGTGCAGGCCTCCTTGGTGGTTCCCATGCACCTGTAGGACGTGCTGTTGTTTTTTTTTCTAGGGAAAACAAAAGGTGCTGATACTTACATGCAGGGTACAGGGCAAGCATCTATGTGGGGGTTGTGTGGAGGAGGGAGTGGAGGGGAGGGTTCGAGGCTGCAGGTTCCTTCCTCTGCAGCCCCGCTCCCTTCCTCAGCAGCTGCAAACCACAGAGCTAGCAAAACATCTACCATTGCAACCATTACATCGGCTCTTAGAACAGCCAGAACGAGCAGGACTGCTATATGAATCCCTCATACAAGCTACACTGAAAATCCTCACCCTGAATCAAACATGTCAAACATAAGAAATGCCAACACTGGGTCAGACCCAAGTCCTTCAAGCTCAGTCTCCCTGTTTCCAACAGTGGCCACTTCAGGTCACCGTACCTGGCAGGTTCCCAAAAAGGCACACTAGGTTCCACAATGCTCATCCTGGGTAAACAGTGGGATTTCCCAGGCCCTCTTTAATAATGGTCTATGGATCTTTCCTCTAGGAACTTGTTACAAAACCTTTTTAAAACCCAGTTATACTAACAGTTGTTACTACAACCTCCAGTAAACGAATTACAGAGTTTGATTACGTGTTGAGTAAAAAAAAATTTTCTCCTTATTAGTCTTAAATGGGTTTACACTGTAGTTTCATTGCATGTCCCCTAGTCTTTCTACTTTTTGATGGCGTTAACAACCAGTATATGTTTACATGTTCCACTCCATTCATTTATTTAGAGACCTCTATAGTTATCTCCCCTCAGCCGTCTCTTTTTCCAAGTTCATGGGCCCTACACTTTTTAAGCCTTTCCTCATAGGGGGTATCCATCTCTGCTTTAACATTTAGTAGCTCTTCTCTGTACTTTTTCTAATTCTGTTTATATCCTTTTTAA